>JACEGR010004413.1:0-87808 GCA_014170235.1 Listronotus bonariensis
TCTATCTATCTATCTATGTAACGGAATCTTTGAGCCTAATTTTTACCAACTTCCAGCTATTCGATTTCTTTGAAACTTTGCACACGTATCAAGGTTGTGTGTTAGAAGGTTTGGGGACCTCTTTTTGGGGTCCTCTCCAAGAGGAAAGTTTTTGGTCTTAAAAATATTTTTGGGGCCCCCTAACTCAATGTGATACGGGGCCCCTCAAAGGCACGCTATGCCACTGAGGGGGGACCAATTTTCCAGGGGTGGCCAGCCATTTTTAAGAGGGCCACCCCTCGCTCCCCTAGCGTCGCCACTGGCCAATTTACCACTAATTAATTAAGTGTATTGTAGTCTCTAAGGTCATCTGAGACAATATTTTGAGATAAAAGTGTTGGCAAAAACAAATTAATCGTTGAAAAAATTATAAAGCAAAAAAGTCATCATGTTAAAAATTTCAATCTTCAGTTTGTACCTCTACCGAATTATAATTGAGACAAAACCACTAAATGAAAAGTGAGGACAAAAAAAATAAGGCTGCAGGTTTATATTTCCGATGAGTTTCTTCATTTTTTAAAATTTGGTTTAAACCACTACCCAACAATTGAAGAACCGGAAAGTTTAAGCTCCATCCATTTAGCGGCCCAAAATGTGAAATATAAGGTTTAAAATCAGCTCCGAATTGGTCACGAAATGGTCATAAATGGTCACTAAGTGTGACGAATTGGTCATCTATTCACTATTAACTTTTACAGCATTTTTAGAATATTAAGGTCACTGAAAATTTTTTAACGCCTCATATTAATTATACATGGCTTAATCCAAAAGGATGCAATTGGTCACAAAATGGTCAGCATTGGTCAGTATGATTAATTAATTGGTCAGCAAGGGGAAAGGAGTTCTGTATGAAGTAAAGTTATGCAAGAAGGAGAAAATTTTGTGAGCGGCCCAAAATTAAAAATTCTAGATTCAAAAAACAAATTCTGAAAGCTAGTAATAATTTAAAAATTGGTTATAGGTAATTAATATTTGGTCAAAGATACTAAATATATTTAGCACCTCAAGATCAACATTCGGAGGTCATTTCATGCCGTAACAGTTGGTCACCAATTGGATACGATTGGTCATTAGGTCACAGTAATTCGTCAGCAGTACAATAGAATTAAAAGAAGTTATTTCAAATTTATTAAATGCTACATAAGAATATTTAGCACCTCAATACTGAAGTTGGGAGGCCATCTGACACGATATCAATTGATCACAAATTGGTTATGATTGGACAATGAGTTGCAGTAATTGGTCAGCGGTAAAATAGACTAGAAAAGTTGTTTCAAAATTATTACTTGTTACATAAAATTGGTAGCATCTCAATATCAACATTCAGTGCCCATTTAATTCAATGAAACGACCTCCGAATGTTGATGTTGAGGTGCTAAACATATTTATGTAGCAATTAGTGTCCTTCAAATTTTAAAATCTTTATATTTGTCCCAGTATCTTTGACCAAATATTAAATACCTATATATGAATATGAATTCTCTAATTGTTACTATCTTCCAGAATTTGTTTTTTTTTAATCTAAAATTTTTAATTTTGAGCCTCTCACAAAATTTTCTTGTCCTTAAATAACTTCATTTAAAACCTGACCAATTAATTTATTAAACTGACCAATGTTGACCATTTTGTGAGCAATTGCATCCTTTTGATGGAGCCATGTATGATTAATTTGAGACGCTAAATATTTTTCGATGACCTATATATTTTAAACAAGCTGTAAAAGTTGGTGTATGGATGACCAATTCCTCACACTTAGTGACCAATTCGGAGTTGTTTTTCAAACCTCAATCTTTCATTTTAAATTTCCCTATATACATTTGCCTCGTAATAAGCGAATAACGCTTCTAAAGCTATTATTCATTAACATTTATAAACTGTCCATTTTTAAAACTAAACCCGGCCTGTGATACATCAAAAACAGCGACTAAATGCACTCTTTCATTTGGCATAAAGCTAAATAAATGAAAATTATATATGAGGCACGACAAAACACATAAAGTAATAAGTAAGGCCGCGAAAAATATGTAAACTACCAAGAAATGGAATTTGTTAATTGACCGACTTAATTGGGATTTAACATGAAAATAAATAAATAGAAGTATTTATGGCCATTTGTAATTGCTTTTTAAATGATTTTTATTGCAGAAAATAGTTAGGACTGTTAGAAATTTGAAACTGTTAACGTGTTTAAAATAGAAACAAGTCATGTATGAAGTTATATTGGTTTTGTTTAATGGAATTGAAAAGAAATACAACACTAAAATTTTTACTATTTTGGCTATGTAAATGTTAACAATTAAAAAATTTACCAACTTTTTATTTAGGGAAAGTTAAGTAGTTACGTCATTAACGACATATCACAGTTTACATTATGCGACGATTCTAATCGAGACCATCATTTACTATTTCGCCATAAAATTACGATTTTATTTCACTCGTGGAAATTCGTAGAAATTTCATTCACTGGTAAGTAAATATATCCATCCCAAATTCCTATAAAAGTGAAGACAAAATATATCAATATAAAAATTAAATAAATAAATAAATAATATAAATTCAAGGCCATGACTTTCGTCAAATTTTCTTGCTAAACTTATTCGTCGGAGTGGTTCAAACTAGGGCTGGCAACCAAAACCGGTTTTTCGGTTAACCGGTTTTCGGTTAACCGCGGTTTTGGCCAAAACCGAAAACCGGTATTCGAAAACCGGTTTCGGCTACCGGTTAACCGGTATTTGAAAACCGGTTTTCGAATATCGGTTAACCGGTTTTAAAAACCGGTTTTCAAAAACCGGTTTTCGGATAATCGAAAAGCGGTTCTTCGAATATTAATTAATAGGTTTTTGGTTGATTGAGGTTTATATTTAAAAAAGAAAAACCGTTGATTTTGTAAAATCGGATATTGGTTACAGATTATACAGGGTGGTTCATTTAACCTTAGACAGGCAAATAACCAGAAAACGGCGCATTTTAGAAGAAAATGTTTTTGGTAAGAATTGTTTGAAATAAAGGGGCAAATTTAATCGTTTTATCTAAAAACTACAACTTACTATAATAATACACTAAATTAAAATTTAAAAATCACCACTTTTCCTTTCCTGTTTTTTTACTAATCAATAAACCAAGAAAAACACCGAAAATAGAATACCAATTTTAAATAAAGAGGAAAAAATAAATTATGTATGTATGGAATTTTTACATCACCTTTTAGAATCTTACATTTTATTAACAGGGATGTTAATTTTTGTTCTTATTTATATTTAACCAATTTCTTTTGAAGAATATTCTAGGATGAATAATGATTATCATTTAACACCACAGCTCATGGGCAAATCCGTAATCAACGCAAAAACGATTAATAGAGAATAATTACTTTCCAATTTTCTGTTAACTGTGGTTTAGAAAAGCCTATTTCGGTTTTGAGAACCGTTTTCGGTTTTCGGTTTTAAAGACCGTTTTCGGTTTTCGGTTTTAAAAACCGATTTCGGTGTATCGGTTTTGAAAACCGTTTTCGGTTTTTCGGTTTTAAAAACCGGTTTCGGTTTTTCGGTTTTAAAAACCGGTTTTTAAATATTCGGTTAAGCGGTTTTAACCGAAACCGGTTTTTAAAAACCGGTTTTGTTTTTTTCCGGTTTTTGCCAGCCCTAGTTCAAACCGTATTCGAAAATGACAATATAAATATTAGGTAAGGTCCCGTATGTTAACCAAGAGCGGTTTGACATCGGTAATACCGGTGACATCGAAATGTTAAGAAACCGCGTTTTATAATCTAACCAGATTTCATAAATGGTAAGGTTATTGAACGGGAATCGAAAAAACCAAGAACCGTGATTAACTTACGAAACGTCACCTTAGAAACAAGGAAATGTAGGTTTTCAAACCGTTGCGTAACAGCCCAATAAGCTTTTAGGTTATGATTATTATTTTTATTTTTAGGGTTAATATGTACTTTAGTTTACACCGGATATAAAATTTTTCACTTGCCATTACAAGAAAATGTAATGTTTTTAAAATGTTTTGAACCGTATTAACAACAACAACAAAAAATGGCTTAATTTTAAATTAACCTTAACATTTTGGTATATTTTTTGTAATAAGGGTCGCTGTTTACAAGATTTTTGTCTCACTCTGCATACCATTAAACTATTAATAAAACTAATTTTATAACAAGCTTAAAAAAATCCACTTGTTTCACAAAAAACCACACTGTAAAATAAAAAGTTGGTAAATTTTTTAATTGTTAACATTTACATAGCCAAAATAGTAAAAATTTTAGTGTTGTATTTCTTTTCAATTCCATTAAACAAAACCAATATAACTTCATACATGACTTGTTTCTATTTTAAACACGTTAACAGTTTCAAATTTCTAACAGTCCTAACTATTTTCTGCAATAAAAATCATTTAAAAAGCAATTACAAATGGCCATAAATACTTCTATTTATTTATTTTCATGTTAAATCCCAATTAAGTCGGTCAATTAACAAATTCCATTTCTTGGTAGTTTACATATTTTTCGCGGCCTTACTTATTACTTTATGTGTTTTGTCGTGCCTCATATATAATTTTCATTTATTTAGCTTTATGCCAAATGAAAGAGTGCATTTAGTCGCTGTTTTTGATGTATCACAGGCCGGGTTTAGTTTTAAAAATGGACAGTTTATAAATGTTAATGAATAATAGCTTTAGAAGCGTTATTCGCTTATTACGAGGCAAATGTATATAGGGAAATTTAAAATGAAAGATTGAGGTTTGAAAAACAACTCCGAATTGGTCACTAAGTGTGAGGAATTGGTCATCCATACACCAACTTTTACAGCTTGTTTAAAATATATAGGTCATCGAAAAATATTTAGCGTCTCAAATTAATCATACATGGCTCCATCAAAAGGATGCAATTGCTCACAAAATGGTCAACATTGGTCAGTTTAATAAATTAATTGGTCAGGAGTTCTGTTTTAAATGAAGTTATTTAAGGACAAGAAAATTTTGTGAGAGGCTCAAAATTAAAAATTTTAGATTAAAAAAAAAACAAATTCTGGAAGATAGTAACAATTAGAGAATTCATATTCATATATAGGTATTTAATATTTGGTCAAAGATACTGGGACAAATATAAAGATTTTAAAATTTGAAGGACACTAATTGCTACATAAATATGTTTAGCACCTCAACATCAACATTCGGAGGTCGTTTCATTGAATTAAATGGGCACTGAATGTTGATATTGAGATGCTACCAATTTTATGTAACAAGTAATAATTTTGAAACAACTTTTCTAGTCTATTTTACCGCTGACCAATTACTGCAACTCATTGTCCAATCATAACCAATTTGTGATCAATTGATATCGTGTCAGATGGCCTCCCAACTTCAGTATTGAGGTGCTAAATATTCTTATGTAGCATTTAATAAATTTGAAATAACTTCTTTTAATTCTATTGTACTGCTGACGAATTACTGTGACCTAATGACCAATCGTATCCAATTGGTGACCAACTGTTACGGCATGAAATGACCTCCGAATGTTGATCTTGAGGTGCTAAATATATTTAGTATCTTTGACCAAATATTAATTACCTATAACCAATTTTTAAATTATTACTAGCTTTCAGAATTTGTTTTTTGAATCTAGAATTTTTAATTTTGGGCCGCTCACAAAATTTTCTCCTTCTTGCATAACTTTACTTCATACAGAACTCCTTTCCCCTTGCTGACCAATTAATTAATCATACTGACCAATGCTGACCATTTTGTGACCAATTGCATCCTTTTGGATTAAGCCATGTATAATTAATATGAGGCGTTAAAAAATTTTCAGTGACCTTAATATTCTAAAAATGCTGTAAAAGTTAATAGTGAATAGATGACCAATTCGTCACACTTAGTGACCATTTATGACCATTTCGTGACCAATTCGGAGCTGATTTTAAACCTTATATTTCACATTTTGGGCCGCTAAATGGATGGAGCTTAAACTTTCCGGTTCTTCAATTGTTGGGTAGTGGTTTAAACCAAATTTTAAAAAATGAAGAAACTCATCGGAAATATAAACCTGCAGCCTTATTTTTTTTGTCCTCACTTTTCATTTAGTGGTTTTGTCTCAATTATAATTCGGTAGAGGTACAAACTGAAGATTGAAATTTTTAACATGATGACTTTTTTGCTTTATAATTTTTTCAACGATTAATTTGTTTTTGCCAACACTTTTATCTCAAAATATTGTCTCAGATGACCTTAGAGACTACAATACACTTAATTAATTAGTGGTAAATTGGCCAGTGGCGACGCTAGGGGAGCGAGGGGTGGCCCTCTTAAAAATGGCTGGCCACCCCTGGAAAATTGGTCCCCCCTCAGTGGCATAGCGTGCCTTTGAGGGGCCCCGTATCACATTGAGTTAGGGGGCCCCAAAAAATATTTTAAGACCAAAAACTTTCCTCTTGGAGAGGACCCCAAAAAGAGGTCCCCACTTTCTCCTTGGAAGGGGCGAAAAAAAAACAAAAAGGTCTCCACTTTCCAAAAACATTGCTTTTTTATTTATTTCAACATTGCTTTTTCGTTTCTATCAAAAAAGGGCCCCCACTTTCCTAATTTAACTGACAATTTTGCAGTTTTCTACCGCTTACTTTTGCTTACACACATTTGGGGGCCCCTATAACCCGGGGGCCTTGTATCATTGATACGGCTGATACAGCGGTAGCTACGCCCCTGCCCCCTGTAAGGTGAAAGATTTAGAAATGGCGGGACACAAAACAACATAATATGGTCGTCGAAAATTTCATACGTTAAAAAAAAATTAGGCCACCTCTAAAAATCTTTGGCCCCCCAAAATAAAAAGCTGGCGTCGCCACTGAAATTAGCCCCTTAATGCTATAAATAATACAGCCAAATTACAGCAAAACTTAAAAAAGGATATTTAGGATGTTTGGAACAAAATACATTATTTTTAAAGTTTAAGACCACGATGTTTAATAAACTTTTTGTTTAAATCATGCAAGGAACTGTTGCTTAAAGTGTGGCAGCATATTTTTAAACACCCTGTATATTATGGGGTTGAAACCGACGTAAAAGAAATCTAAATACAATTAATCAAAAAGTTGTTTCATTTTGTGTATAAACCTGTTTTTAAAAATTTTACCCTGTATCAAGAATCATTTTCTACTAATACAATATTTAAGTAAAATAAATTCAGGCGAAAGAAAAATATTAAAAATTAATACCCAACCACCATTTTACCTGTTTTAGATTTAGACTGTTTAAAGTACACTTCCGTTTTTGTCATCACACTATTTTTTACGATGAAAAAAAAAATAAAAACATCAAACAGATTCCCACCTTATGACTTTTAGTAATCTCACTAACTGTTTATTTTACTTTTAAAAGCGGTTTTACGTTTTCAGCCGGTGTCTCTTTTAATAATTGAGGGGCGTAGAAAGGGCCACATTTGTCACCTCAGATTTATTGCCCTTCTTAAAGGGCAATAATTTTCAGTTTAGTAAATAATATGGGATAACATATGTTTGACACTTGCTGGGAATCCTGTTTTCGTGAGTTATTAAAAATTAAAGTGGATGTTTATTATACATTTGTTTGTGTTGCTAATTACTATTTTCAAAACGACTAATTTTTGCTAATAGTGGTTGTAGAAAAAAGATACTTTATATTTTGAGATTTTTTGAAATGGTAGACTAAACAGGCGGTCATCACTTTTGTCTCACTTTCAAGTATTCTCCTTTTTGTTGCTCGCACACTACTTAAACGACGCATTTAGACAGCGATAGTTGATTGCTGTCCTTACTTGTATGACGCTTGTGGCTTTCTTTTATTAACTTGGGTTGTAACTATCTATCAATCTGGCTATGTAACGGAATCTTTGAGCCTAATTTTAACCAACTTCCAGCTATTCGATTTCTTTGAAACTTTGCACACGTATTAAGGAAACATGACAATGCAATAATCTGCAAACAGTATCCCGTTATCTTTTTTGGATCGCCAGGAAAAAAATTCCATTATATTATAAAAACAACACCTAGGATGCCATCTGTTGGCAACATTTCAAACTTTGCTATTAAATGAAGAAGAAATTTTTTAGTTTTTACAATAATTTGGTTAGTTGCACCATTGGTGTTCAATTTTTATGAACAATAAAAATTAATAAGTTCTTTTACACAATTGGGTTAGTTGCACCATTGGTGTTCAATTTTTATGAACAATAACAGTTAATAAATGCCGTTAACACGCTTTTTTATTAACTTGGGTTGTAACTATCTGGCTATGTAACGGAATCTTTGAGCCTAATTTTAACCAACTTCCAGCTATTCGATTTCTTTGAAACTTTGCACACGTATTAAGGAAACATGACAATGCAATAATCTGCAAACAGTATCCCGTTATCTTTTTGGATCGCCAGGAAAAAAATTCCATTATATTATAAAAACAACACCTAGGTTGCCATCTGTTGGCAACATTTCAAACTTTGCTATTAAATGAAGAAGAAATTTTTTAGTGGGTTGCAATATATTGGCAACGGTCCAAACATTGCCTGGATTGCCATCTGTTGGCAAAATTTCAAACTTTGCTACTTAATGAAGAAGAAATTTTTAGTGAGTTGCAATCTGTTGGAAAATTTTAAAATTTGCCACTCTTGTTCATTAAAAATTTTTTTCGCCATTTTGTCAAGAGTAGCAGAAACTAAAAATGAAAATAATTAATAGTTTAAAAAACTAAAAACACGCTTTATATGCAACCGAACTAAAATTAGAAAATAATTTTTCATTAAAAAAATATTGTCATTTCATAGTAAAAGCGGTGATAAATATATTAAATGTTATAATTATTATATTTGCAAATATCTATGATGGAAAAGTTATGAAAAATAGTAAAATGCACCCCACGCTTTTTACTATGAAATGACAATATTTTTTAATGAAAAATTATTTTCTAATTTTTAGTTCGGTTGCATATAAAAGCGTGTTTTTTTAGTTTTTTAAACTTTACTATTAAATTGATCTTTAAAATAGTAGGCGAGCTAGTGAACCCTTCGAGTAACGTTGGGCCTGTAAGGCTAAAAATTTGTATAGGCAAGTTTGAATTGTTTTTAGGATTTAGTTCATTCATAGTAAGGTTTGAAAAAAGTTAACGTGCGTTTTTGATGAGCACAAGTAGCTCAGGCGAACTGAAAAATGTGGCTGATTTGGATGGCCATATTTCCAAAACTAATAAAGTTAGATGTACCTAATGTGGTATTTTCTTAAAGCTCTTTTTAAGATCTTTTAAATAGTAAAGTTCTCGCCAGTAGAGAAGTTGCCACGGCGTCACCACTTCTGTCTCACTTTCAATTATTCTTTTTTTTGTTGCTCGCACACGATGTTAACGACCGGTTTAGACAGCGATAGTTGATTGCCCTCTTTATTTGTATGACGCTTGTGGGATCTTTGTAACTGGTTTTTAGTGTAATATAATATGCAAGGTGTCTTATCAAAAAAAAAAAAAAAAATTCACCCTGTATATTATCACCAGTATCACCGTTAAAAAGATCTTTAAAAGAGCTTTAAGAAAACACCACATTAGGTACATCTCAGTAGTTTTGAAAATATAGTCATCCAAATCAGCCACACTTTTCAGTTCGCCTGGCAGGTACTTTGTGCTCATCGAAAATGCCTATTTTTTTCAATCCTCACTGTAAATGAACTAAATACTAGAAAAAATTCAAACTCACAGCTCCAAGTTTTTTTGTATTTTTTTTACTATCAAAAATATACAGGGTGATGATGTAAGGGGTTGAGTTACTAGACACCCTGTATGTATGTAGGTAATTTGATTGAAATTGATGAAAACTTTGATGTCTATTGGTACCTAAACGGTGAGGTTTATCGACTTTATTTTTTGAGTTTTTGACTGTCTATAAAATGGCGCCCCCAGCTTTGCGATATCTGACAAAATAAAAAGTTATGATGTAAATAAATTTTAAGTTTTAGGTAAAGTGCCCTCTGGCGATATTTAAAAAAAGTACTTCTGTATTAAAATTTTAGAATCTGCAAAGCTCGATTTGTGTGATAAATATCAACTGGATTGGTTAAAAAATAAATGCAATATGACAAAAAAACCAAAATAAAAATTGAACTATGACGGCTTTTAACTCGAAAACGAATGACATTTTGAAAAATATACATATAAAGCTCTACCCTTATTTTGTCAAGTAGAATAACCCCCTTTAGTTTCGTGATCGATTTTTGAATCACCCTGTATAAGCAAGTTGTCCCACTGCTGTAACTTTACCTCTTCATAATATTAGTACAGATAATAGTAAAAAATAATATCGAAGAAGAAATCTACTAAAAATAAGTAAATTCGTTGTTTTTTTATTTATTTTTATAAAAAAACCGGGCGGCCCGCGTGACAGGTGAGCATTCTACCACTGGACCACCGGCACCGGGACTTACACGCGTATACAAACCTAACCTCTTTATAATATTAGTACCTATAGATTGATATACATATGACATTATTTTTCTCTGAAATTTTTATTTAATCATCATAAGATATAGCCTACAGCACTCCTGAATAGTGTAGCTTTCAAATTGTGAAAGAGTTTTATGATCGATTTAGTATTTCCGCAGATTAGCCCTTAAAAAGTTATAGTTTATACAAGATAGCCGACCCGTGCCCACTTCGTTCAGAGTTAATATCTGAACTTTTGTTTAATTATAATAAAATATAGCCTATAACACTCCTAAATAGTATAGCTTTTGTGAAAAAAATTATGATCGGTTCGGTATTTTCGAAGATTAGCTGCTACAAACAAACAAAGTTACAAACGTTACCTATTTATAGTATTAGTATAGAACCATACCAGGGAAATCAGGGAATGTACTGAAAAAGATTATCTGTTTAAGTCATAAACAAATTGTTTATTATGATGCCACTTACCAGAACAATAGAAACAATACAGTTACTTAAATTAGACGATCTTTGTTTTTAAAAACAAAATTATATGACAGTAAACATTTGAATCTATTTTCACAACATTACAATTGGGTTTTAAATTTGTTAAAGTAAAACAAATGACTCTTTAATCGAATTTGATTAGGTTGGTCAAACTAAAACGGTTTTTTTATAGGACAGGATTATTACTTTATAGGAGGCAATGCCCCGTTTTTTTCCAAGTTGGAACTAGCTATCGAGAAACGCCCTTACCATTTTTTTTATTGGAAAGCTATGCTTGTAGGAACTAGGAGCGTTGGCGGATTCTCCAGAGCTGAAGCCATAAAAATGAGCCAGGGAAAATCATCTGTATCACAAGAGAAATCCACACGATTAAATAATTTGTAGAACTTGGCCGATCAAAAGAACCTAAAGGATATCTAACATTTTTTTGTTATAACAAACATATTTTTGTTTTTGGGACATTGGGCTATACAAAATACACAAAAATTATTAATTAAAATGTTACTAGACAGGGTGTAGTCTAATTTAAATCATTTATGGATATAACTTCAACGTCAAATAACTTTGAAATGAGTGAATTTACTGAAAAAAGTTAAGATACCTTTTTTGTAGCGCATCCAATTTTCTTTAAAAATATGTATTGGATTTTTTATATTGATATTTGTAGTAATAACAACAAGCCAAACTCAAGAAACAAAATTGAAAAATAATTCAATATTCAAAGCCCGATTACATGGAAACAGCTTATTTGACAACAATTTACAAGACGAAATTGTAGGAATTTTAATTTTTTTAGGAATGTGCTCTGGAAAAATTTTCAGATCAACAATTTGCGAGTTTTGCATAAAAAAAGATTGTTTTTAAACAACTGTTAGTCGCGATAATAGTTTTCTTAATATTAATAGTAAGGGCTTTAACTTCCAAAATATTTTTTTAATTATCATTGATTTCACAGTATCCAAAGCGGAAACTTTTTAATTATTAACTTTACAAAAAAGTGCCTCTTCATAAAAATCCTGCTTGACAGAAGAAAATACATTTCCATAAAAATATTTGTATGTTGGATGTATAGGGTGGCCTAAACAGGACTTGTTTCCAAATTAAATATACAGGGTATTTCCCAACAATGGTACGAAACTTTAAAGGGTAATTTCTTATGTCGCTTTATAAAGAAAAGTTCCTATTAACATATGTCCGGAGTTGCTTGGTTTCTGAGATACAAGGCGTTATTTTTTCAAAAGAGTCGGTATTTTATAAATATCTTAAATACGAAGTCAGATAAGAAAAAATGTACGACAGTAAAAATTGTATTTTTAGTTGCTTCATAGGAAAAAATATATAAAATACATAAAAAGCCAGTGGCGTACATTTTTACTCTTAATAATATTGACCGTGATGCCCGCTGAGACGCCACTGGACCGAATAAATTCAATCTAGTTGGAGCTTTACAAGCGCTTTATTACATCAAACAGACGTACCAAATTTCATCCAAATCGGTTAAAGGGTATTTAAGACATTTATAAAATGCCGACCTTTTAAAAACTGTAACGTCCTGTACTTCCGAAACGAATCAACTCCGGACATATGTTTTGAGAAAATTTTCTTCATAAAATGACATAAGAAATCACTCTTTAAAGTTTTGTACCGTAGTTAGGAGATACCCTTATATTAATTTGGAAACAAGTCTTTTTATGCCCCCCCTATACATCCAACATACAAATTTAAACAAAATATTATTTGTCTTTCCTCCAGTAGAATAAAATTAAAAAGCTTTATTTACCATTTTAGGAAAATTAAAACTTTTATACATTATGAAATAAAATATTAAAAATGCCTATTTTTCCAACCGAAAACCCCCTTCAAAATTGGAATTTTTTTAGCAAATAGTAACTTTAGCTAAAATATTTAAAAAAAGAAATTTATTTTTTCCCTCAAAGGAAACCTTAAAAATAGGGAAAATCCGTCACAAATCGCACAATTGTACGAAGTTCGTCGATTTGAGCAGATTCAACTATGGTTGATTTTTGCTTCAGGGAAAGCCCCTCTTAAAAACTAAATATTTCACTATTTTATTTCTTTTAAAGTAATCATAACTTTTATTTTATTGTGTAAGAGCAGAATAGTTCTTCATAATGTATAAAAGTTTTAATTTTCTTAAAACGTTAAATAATCTTTTTTTAATTTTATTCTTGGAGAAAAGCCAAATAATATTTTGTTTAAATTTAATCTCCCCAGAAAAACAAATAAGGATAAAACAACATAAAGGATAAAACAACATAAAAATATTTTTGTCGAAATGTATTTTTTCATCAAGCAGGACTTTTCTCGTAAGTCCGTTTTACAAAGTCGGCAAGTTTCTTTCTGCAATTTTTTTGCAGCAACTTTCTTCAACAACAAACTTGCTGCAAAGTTTGTTTACAGATCTCGTTCTACAGTCGGCAATCTGCTTTTTAATATTGCCAAAATTTGGGTAAGGTACAAACGTGCAAAAATGTAAAAATAAAGTTGGGAACCTAAACCTAGCTATTGACCGGTATTTAGAATAGCTGTTAAAAATTAAAAAAATCGAACGAAAGAGCCACCGCGGCTAGCTACAATTTGGCTCATTACTGCCGCCGCTACCCTCCAGGGAGATGAAATTCAAGAAAAAAGCAATAAGGTGGTGGTCACTCAACTAGTAACTTTGGGTGGGGTTGGTATCACTAAAATAACCAAATTTATCCCAGACCTGCAGTTGCAACTGAAAGAAAAATCGGTCCAACTGGTAAAGTCGCAATAAAGTTGCAGAATACGCTGCCAAAAATCTGCTGTTCGCGGTATCTGCGCATGCCTACCACAGTTTCTTTGCAGGTTAGCAGAAAGAACTTGCTGACTGACTGTGCAAACGGACTCAAAGTTAAAAATTAAAAGTTTCCCCATTTGGTACGAACTTCCTAAAACACGCTGTATACTCCCGAAAATCACTCATATTACTGGCCGCTTTTTTCTAGTAGGCCGTTCCAGAGTCCCACTAATCCCACATTTCGTCCACATGAACTTGAGCTTTTGCGACGACCAGTAAACTGAAACACTTGTTGATCGCCGGATAAAAGTGCGGGCTTCATTGAAAAAATTAAAGAGGCCCTTATTTTAATTTAAAAATTAATTAAACTTAATTAATTTAATCGTCCCATTGCATTTTATTAAGTTTGAGTTTGGTGCGGTGAAAGTTAGTTCTGGTTAGTTATTGAGAAAAGTTGCTACTTGACCACGGAAAAAAATAGATTGTAACGTGTGATATATTTTATATTGCTTCTTTTTTTAATTTAACGGGGTGGAATTGACATTTTGTGAACCGGTTTTAAGGTAAGTAAAAACTTATTTTTAGCCAACTATGCATAGCTATAATTTTTTAAATAATATACACGGTTATTAACTATAAAAACTGAATAAATAACTAACAAATAATCACAATGTCATGTAATTGCAGACCCTGCGTTAAAAAAATGTAAACTAGCTATTTTCGTAGAATAAAAAAATATATACTTACTTTATAAAGTGATTTGCTGTTGCTTGTTATCCTTTTAATAAAATAGATTTTATTATATTGAAAAAATATTACTACTTAACTAATAATTGAAATAAAAATATATTTCATTACGAAAATGCTATTCTGCTACTTTATTACATATATGCATTTACGCCATTAAAAAAAAACAATTTTACTATTAATACAGGATGTGCGGGAACTGTAGTGCCAAATTGCTATGATAGAATCCTCTCAATAAAGTAATAAAAAACATGGGTCTGCAAATTTTTTGTTCTGAAGATACAGGGTGTTAAACTTTTTAAAGAACTTTAAAAACAGTTATTTCAGTAAAATAAATTAGACTAAATATAAACATCATTTATGTAAGTATTAGTGGTTGTCGTAACATCATTGCTAATAAGGGGTCGTTAATTAATCAGGTAAAGCTTAAAAGGGGGTAAGGCTGGGAGAATGTATTAAAAATACGCCGTGTATTTTTTTTCGTTAAATGGGCGATTTCGATTGAAAATAACCGAAAAGCTCGCAAAATTATGTCTATATGAATATTTTTTATATACCGATTCTTTATTTTCTAGAATAAAATTAGATAATGCTTACTTTTATTAAAAGATAATATTATAGTAAAAAAATAATACATTTTGTACTAAAAAAATACACGTAATTGGGAATGGTGGTAGTTTAAAACCTCAACAAGTATCACTAGTGGGAAAGGAGGGGAGGGTTAAAAACTCTTTAAGAAATTGTAAAACCCAATTAAAAAAAAAACAATGTTTTTTTAAGGTCTAGGAATATGCAATTAAGTGGATTTTATTTTATTTCCTTTTAAACTAAATAAGATTTAAAAAAATTAAAGAAACCTTAAATAACTTATTAATTTAAAGAATACAAAATGTTACACATATTTTCCAAATTATTGGCTTACCTTTAATTTAAATAAAAGAAAATTGTTTTTTTTTACAACCTTGACACCTTGTATCTTAAGAACAAAAAGTTTGCGGACTCATGCCTGCCTATATAAACTTTTTTTCTTATTTTGATGAATAATTCTCACATAGCAGTTTGGCGCTACCGCTCGCACCCTGTATAAGTAACAGTATTTTTAAAGTTGATTTTATCTAACTAGACTTACCGACGAGGTCTACGAAAGTTTTTAATTGGAAAGTTATTCGGGTTTTCCTTAATTTTATTTCAGAAGAACTGCCAGTTCATAATGGCTACATATTATGACTTCACAATATTAGTTAGTTTCTGATAGTACCTCTTTTTACCACCCTGTATTTATTAATTATTAAAATATCAATATAGTCTACTAAAGGAAGTGATTTTCAACAAGGAATCACTCCTTTTAGGCCCAGTTGTACAAAGCAGGTTTAAACTCAGTTCTACTGAACTGAGGTCAGGCCTTTGAACTTCCTGTAAAATCTCAATTTATTTCGATTCCTTGACACTGACAACAACCTGCTTTGTACAACTGGGCCTAACGGCTTTTGTTTACAAAAAAAATTATCTTTATGTAATGGCTAGCAAAAGTCAGTTTTGACATAAAATTTAAAATAGATCCAAAACGGTGGGACTCCGGTGTAGGATATTATACATAAAATATATTTAAAATTTTACGCAGAATCTAAGAAATAAATAATATATAGGGTGTTCCATGTAAAATAGGGAAGTTGACATTAACTTCCGGTATAACCGAAAATGCTAGAACTGTTATTATATTTTACTGTATGGCTCCCATTGACTTTATGTTACCAAATTTTTTAAATTTTCTTCAAAATAGTCGTAAATTTTGTAGCAATTTATACACGGTGGTCCCCAAGTAATGGGCCAAAATTCAACTGGAGAATTGTGACGTTAAAATATTGCGATTTAACTAAACTTACCTTAGTACCAATGTTGATATTAACTGAGATACAGGGTGTTAAAAGTTCAAAAAATATTTTTAAATTATTTCAATAATATTTAATACATTTTTAATATTGTAATAAAACTCGGTATCTATACTCTGTTTACTATAAATTAAGAAAAACACCTAAACAAAACATGTATTTTATTGGTTTAAAAGTCAGTAACCCTAGTTACCATAATAAAAATGTATTTTATTGGTTTAAAACTACAGTAACTGGAGTTACTTACTAGGTATTCATTATCAATTTATAGTGGCCAAAGTATAGGGGTTTTTCCACATGAGCTATTTAAATCCAATGTTAATTTCTAGGTGTTAACTAGTTCACACCACCTACACTACTTTTAATTTCTCTAAAAAACGTCCCAACTTATTTGTGCTATTCTGTATATGCCATTTAAGTAAACCAGTAAATTCTTCTATGTTTTCTACACATAAAAGTTGTACTTTGTAAGAATCGCTCAGAGCCACCGTTTTTACAATATTTGCAATTAAGTGGTTTAGTGCAACCAAAGACAATTGTAGTTTCACTATCTCCCAGCACAATGCTAAATTTTTGGTTATTAATTTGGACGCTGGCTCGACTGAATTTATGAAGCGGCAAATTATACATACTGTTTACGTGTGTACTCGATGGATACCCGCTTCATAAATTCCACGAAGCGAGCGTCCAAGCTAATGACCAAAAATTTAGCATTGTTCTGATGGATGTCTATAGTGAAACTACAATTGTCTTTAGTGCAACCAAAAAGTATATGGATAAATACAGTAATTAATTCGTTAATAATGGGACAGTTGTAGTTATGGCTAAACCGCTGTTTTTTAAAGGCATTTTTGGGTTGCACTAGATTACTTAATGGCGAATATCTAGAAAACCGTTGCTCAGAGCGATTCTTACAAGGTATACATTTTTGTGTAAAAGGCAATGGGGAGTTCAATATTTTACTTGGATGGTATGTACAGTGCGTCCAATCTAGCTTGTCCACATTTTAAATGTCTATAACTTTTTTATTTCTTAACTTAAAAAAATGATCTAAAAAGCAACTTGTACAGTTAATTATCAAGTTTTTTTTCTGTTATGAAGATTAGATTGGAAACACTGTACATACTGGGAAGCACAAAAAGTTGCGACGTTTTGGAGAAATTTAGGTACCTAGTGTAGGTATCGTCCTCTGAGTGGCTTTCCAGTGACACAAACAGAGCGCTCCCGAGTAGCTCAGGAGCATTTTGTTCTACTTTATGGCGTTCCAGTGACGGAAAGTGTTATGCACCTGAGCTACTTCGTTTTCTTTCCCCTTGCCCCTCATGCACGAACCCCTCTTTTGGTTTTTGTGCTTCAAACGTGTTATTTTATGGTTAAGGATGGATTTTTAAAATTATTTATTTAAAATGGAATTAGATATGAAAAAAGATTATTATTATAAAGCCAAGAAAGGTTAAAAACAACGAAATTTTAAAATTTCTTAAAGTATCTATCTTTCCTTGTTTAAGGATGCGTTCCAGTGACTAACTTTTTAGAGCAGTTCAAGAGCTTCAAGCCCTGGAGCGTGAAGCACAAAAATTTTCGTCACTGGAAAGCCACCCTGGTTAGCACCTAAATATTAACATCAGATATGAATAGCTCATGTCAGAAAACCCCTAAATACCGAGTTTTATTACAATACTCAATACATATTAAATATTATCGGAAAAAATTAAAAATATTTTTTGGACTTTCACAACATGTATCTTAGTTAATATCAACTTTTGTATTAAGGTAAGTTTGGTTAAATCGCATAATTTTCGCGTCGCAATTCGTCAGTTAAATTTTGGCCCATAACTTAGGGGCCACCCTGTATATTACTATTAGATTTTTAATTCTAGAATATTAACACATTTGCAGTGACAATATATCAAAAGTAAACATGGAATTTCTACAATTCACCGATTATTCCCAAATGACACACACCACGACGAATTTAGTGCCAAAAAACCAAAAGAGCCAAAATGTTAACAGAAGAAGAAAAAGTTCCAGTTGCGGACAAGATTTCTCTATCCCATTTAAACAAAGAAGCCAAGCTAATGCAAGAGAAAGAGATAGAACGCACAGGTATTTTCCAATCCAAGCCATTTTTGTTGTTAATACGGTTCAAAACCTTTTAAAAACATTACATTTTCTTGCTAAACGGTGACGTCATATACGTCACGTGTTTAACCGTATTTGAATACATCGCGGACAATGGTTTAAAACAATAAACGTATCTTTGTCGAGCAAGCGTATGCATCGAACTCATTAAAAACTTTGTTTCGAACATTTTTTGTAAACTTTTACCATACCACTCCGACAAATACGGTTAGCAAGAAAATTTGACTCTAAACAGATTCTATATTGAATGCGTCGAATTTCGATACCGTAACAGTTAGATGTTGGCGTAATCACCATCCAATAAAAAAAATTTATACAGTATGTCCACGGATGGACTTTACAATAGGACAAATAGACCAAAAATTAAAATGTTTAAGAAAGTTGTGTATGGCAACTGCTTTTGCTTCTAAAAAAAAACAAGACTTACTTTGAGAACTTTTGTTTTGTACAGGGGCTCCAAAGTACAAAAATGTGAAAAAGGACCAAGAGAAAAACTGCCATTATTTTTAATAATTAGGCAAAATGTCAAAGAAAAAGGTTTTTAGAATTAAATAAGGATCTCATATCTAAAATTTTACATAAAATAAACAAAATTTTGTTTTTAGGATCATATTTTTATTTATTTATGTTTTACACATTTTTACCAAATTTTTACATTTTTGTATTTAAATATATTTATAAATTTTTACATTAAATACATTTTTTAAAACCAGATAAATAAGGTAAAAAGGTGTAACACGTGAATACAAAAACATGACCAAAAAAATTGTTTATTTCATGTGAAATTTTAGATTTGGGATCCATATTCAAATCTAAAAACCTTTTTATTTGACATGTTGCTGAATTATTCAAAATAAAGGCAGTTTTATCTTGTTCATTTTCAAATTTTTGCACTTTTTGGAGTCCCTGTACAAAATAAAACAAATCTGCACCATTCTTTACGGCCTAAACTGACTTGAGGTTTAAATTCAGAGGGTCGAAAAACATATCCGTAGGTATGTAGGTCGCGTCCGGTGCACATCAAACTTTTTTGTGTGCCGGTGTATTAATTTATAGTGGCCGAAGTATAATACAAACAATATATAATTAAGCATTTGTTTTTTAGATACATATTTCTCGATAAAAAATCATTAAAATTAATTCTTAAAAGAAAAAAATTCTCCAATGTTTCTTGTATGGTGAAACAGTTTGCAATTTTCTCTTAAACTAAACAACATACAAAAAGATTAAAACATAAAGGCTGTACTCTTTATGCTTAACACGTTCACTGCCACCGTGGCATGGAAAAAAACCTTCTGTTACAGCCAAGGTATATATTTTGCCAGTCCTGGTTTTAGCAATATCGGCGCCCTGGGCAGATTTTCGGCGGCCTCTTAAGAAAGAAAAAATAATTTCTGGAATAAAAAAATTCAAGAGCAAAAAAAAGGTCCTCATCTTAATAAATCGCGCCCCTTTTCCCCTTATTATCGCCCCCTTTCCTTCTACTTACGAAAAAGCACACATTTAAATGCTTTCGCGCCCCTTTTGTTTACCGCCCTGGGGGTCGCCCAACCGCGCCCTACCCTAACGCCGCTACTGTATTTTGCATATCATACTTGTGTTACTTTTAGACATCTGAAGCCACATAATATTTTCAAAAATATTAGCTAAATACGGCTTGTTCTTACAGTAGTAAATGTGCCTGAGTTACCTAAGTGGATACACGCGTCTGTAAATCAAAATTAATTGTGAAGCCAGATAGGCATCTCATGGCAGCGAACGTGTTAATCTAGAGAAAACATAAAACTTTTACACACATCTTCACAGTCAATGGCGCACCTCTTTTTGTTAGAGATATTCGTTCACGTGCAGCTCGAGACGCCACTGTATTTATTAAGTTTAATTAAGTTAATGCTAAGTTAGCCCCCTAATTCCTTAAATAACGCTAGCAAATAACAACAAATAGGGTAATGTTTTTTTACAACTTTAACATCTCTCGTATTTTGAGGGCAAAGAATTTGCGGATGTTTATACGAACTTGTTTTATTGTTTTAATGAAAGGATCCCATAGCAGTTTGACACACAGTTCTGGTAAGTTTTTACTTAAAACGTCAAAACAATTTACAGATTCATGGGCGCCGGGAGGCGGGTGTACTTGCACCCCATGGCTTTTGGATAGTATCAAAAAATGTATAAAAAGGTACGTTTTGGTAGGTAATAATCAAGTCTTGTTTGATTTTGCACCACCCTGGCTTCTGTATATGCGCAGCACACTATAAGAATAGTATAGAAAATGTATGGAGTAAAGTAGTTTTTGAAAGTGTTGAGTGTCGCTCTTTAATTTTTTTTCCGGTTCTTCAATATTTTTTGCTTCCCCCTCCTGGAATTCATTCTACAGGCGCCCATGTACAGATTATGATTGTTACGTTAAAACTAAGGAGAAATAGAAAGAGTTAAATCGCAATGCTCCAAAAACGGACTGAGATTTAAAATTTAGTTCTAAAACATGTCACACAAGCTGCGTTTGCAATTTTAATATAGCTAAGTATTAAAAAACTAAAAAAAAACAAAATACAATTTTTAAATGTTACAATATAAATTCTGGAGATTGCCAGTCTACAAGAATTATTGGTTAGTACAATTTTAGTGCTACGTGAAACGACTTTAGTTCTTAAAGTTAAATTAAGTAAAAATGTAACAATTTTTTTGCGAATATGTCAGTGACGTTTTGATTTTAAGTAGTATTTCCAGATAAAAAACTGAAATCTTGTCTTACTTTGCAAAAATGATATTTTAAATTTCCGAAAGAGGTATTAAAAGAATCCGATGACAAATACGAAATTAAACACAAATTTAAAAAAAATGTTTCTTTAAATCATTTTTACAATTTTCAAGATTTGCTTTTGATTTAAATAAAGTAATTACGGTTTTAGCGTAAATACAGCATTTACTACCCTCAGAACCCTTATACCAACGGAACCAAAAGACAGAAAATTAAGCAAGATAGAGACACTGCGATTGGCGTCCAGTTACATATCCCACCTAGGAACCCAACTTATAGCAGGTATGTGCAAAAGTCTAAAGTTAAATATCTCTTTTAAACTAATAGTGCGAAATCCAAATAGGAAGCAACTTTCACCCATCTGTTTACCGGATAAAAATTATTTTTATCAAATATGGTATGTAAATAAACGTATTTAAGAAATTATCCTCAAAATTTTTAACACACCCAGTATAATGGTAACCCCTATTTTCTCAAAATACATGCAGTAATACAGTAAATAAGATATGTATTTTGAAATAATTTAGTATGTACAGTGCATCAACTCCATATTTTAAATGTCTATAGCTTTTTATTTCTTAACTTAAAAAATAATCGACAAACCAACTTCTGTTATGAAGATTACACAAAACAATTTTATTAACAAATATATTAACAAAACTTACTTTTTACAAATGGGACACCCTGTATATTACATCAACATTATGTCTTTTAAAGAGCTTTACAAAAATACTACATTTGATATACCTAACTTTAATAGTTTCGGAAATATGACCATTTAAATCTGAAAAATATTTAATACAAGATATACCGGGTGATGCATCGCCGGGCGGGATATAGGAAATCCCATGTAATTTTTAATGGGGTCAATTATTGGCTCCCCTAATTATTTTAGAGATAAATTTTATTGTAGTTTATTGAAGATCATGCAAATCCACGTCCATGGTAAAAACTTTAGATTTTTCGGTTAACCCGTTTGCTAGTTAGATGCTAATATATTTTTAAAAATTGTTACATTATTATCGCCTCATATTTATGAACAACGATAAAAATACCAGCACTAAATTTCAAAATGACAACTTTATGTCACGCTAACTGGTATTTTTATTGTTTTCATAAATATGAGGCGATAATAATGTAACAATTTTTAAAAATATATTAGCAACTAACTAGCAAACGGGTTAACCGAAAAATCTAAAGTTTTTACCATGGACGTAGATTTGCATGCTCTTCAATAAACTTTAATAGAATTTTTCTAAAATAATTAGGAAGCCAATAATTGACCCCATTAAGATTTCATGGGATTTCTGTGTCCCACCCGGCGATGCATCACCCGGTGTACATTTAAAGGGTTAAAATTTATGTAAATCCCCATAAGGATCAAAAACGAAAAATACAATTTTGTGTATGTTTTACTTGACAGTGTTTCCTTGCTTTTTATTGATACTCCTGTGATATATTTTAAATAACTCTAAAAGTATGGGGGTAGTTCCAAGGGGTGGTTCTTAAAAAGATACTTTTTTAAAACTGTCTAAGCTGCCATTTGTGCTGTTAGTATACTGCCAAAACTTTAATCCCTTTTTTAAGATGAAATACAGACCCGCAACACCCCGCAGAAAACCTAAAATCATATGGAAGGTAATAATTTTTATTTTAAAATAGCATTATTTAGGGGTTTCAAATTTTGCAAACATGTATTTTAGATTATATTTTGTACCCTTTACCTCATTTAAACAAATAATATTATACAAAATTATTTAAAGCCCCGGGGGTAAAAACTACCCATTTGCATTATCCTACCGGGCAGGGGGCGGCAGACGTTCTTTAGGGGGCGGCAGATTATATCTTATGAATAATTTTGTTATCAATTTTGTACCTAGAATTGAAAGAAATGGAAGTGAAGACTCTCGCGCCTCTGCTACCGGGTCAAAAAGTAATTTGTTATATTTAAGCCCTCTTAGTAGTATGCAAAATTTAAACCCAAAATCCTGAACCGAACCTCGAAAACCTAAAAGCCTGAATTCTACCGAAAATTTTACTGACGATAAGTTATTTACCATCTCTATGGTTCCTCTAAAACTTCGTACTGATAACAACAATTTAATTATTTTGCAAAACCTCTTACCTTTATGAACTAGATACAAGTAGCAGTCACAAAATTAAGTTTTTATTCGCGAAAAAAAAAAATTACAAAAATAAAAATACAAGAATTTGGCCCGAGGCAACTGCGTGAAAAGAGACAGTCCAACGCGAAACCGGCATGTAAAGATGGGTGACTAATAGTGCTTGTTTTGATATTGCATTACGGGCCGATGTATTATTAACTATTGCTCATACAGTATATGGGATCTTTGAAAGACAAAGTAGTACCGTCACATTTGCATGAAAAACCAAAAAATTTTGAGGGCGTAATGTTAAATTATCAATTTTTGTGTAATAAAATTAGGATAAACAAGTTTTTTGAATAGAAACTTACTTTTTAGCGATGTTATTCCACTTTACCCTTGATTTACGCAATCACAGGCTAAAAAGTATAGATTGTCACCAATTTTATTGTATTCATTGAATTTGCTGAAAAAACACTTAATAAGGCAAAATAAAATAATGCGAAGTAACCCTTGGAAGTGACTAACTCTTGGTTGAAAATAATAAAATTCACAAAAAGAGAATAGTTTTTTCTCCAAACAGTAAACATGAGTTATATTTTACAGTGTTGCCAAGTATTTTTAAATTAATTAAAAATATTTCTTTTGGCACTTTAATTCGACCATTGTTTATCAACGATAAAGTGATGGGGTGTTGGTAAAGACGCATTCTTACGGTAAGATTGCAGCTGATAAGGCTGGCCGCGCACTAGCAACTTTTTATTGACCAACATAAAAGTTTAACCAAAAAGTGGCTAATAAATTTGTGTTTTGTGTACTTGTCTACTAGGGTGTTACTTTGTTAACATGGATTTCACTGAGACAGCAGTTATTATTGCTTTTTATTTTTGAAAAACAGAAAAACCAAAAATGATATTCGGCTTAAATCGCCTTCAGAAATAGATCAAGATGTAATTTTTAGATGCCGTGCGCGGTATCACATAAAAACAAATACGTTTCATAATCCTCTTTCAACTTTTGCGATAAAACAAATTAAGGACTTATTCATGAGCTAATTTTATAAAAAAGTTCATATACCTTAATAATGGTCCCCAAATTTTCGTTTTTAAGGTACAGGGTGTTAAAATTTTTAAAAACTTTAAAATTTTAAAAATACTAATATAATATAATGGGTCGTTCATTAATCACGTGAGGCTTGAACATGGGGAGGGGATTTCGGTAGAAATCACAAAATATCACTAAGGGGAAGGGGGTGTAGGGAAGATATTACGTGTATTTATTTTTTTTGTTGAAAAGCTTGCATTTTTATTGTCTATATGAATATTTTTATACCGGTTCTTTATTTTCTAGAAAAAAAATAGATTAAACTTACTTTTAGTTAAAAATAATATTGTAAAAAAAAATAATAATAATACACGGTGTAATTTAATTGATGGCTAAAAATACAGGCTATGATTCCTTGGCCAATTTTAGGAAAAAAAGCTTAAATTAAGATATGTAACCTCTTAACCGCTACAGGGTTTTACAATTTTAGGAAAAAATCGTATTCTTATCATAACTTTAAAACTGTTCGAGATATTTTTAGTGAAATTTGGCACGCGCTTCTTAAGCACCCATACGATTTTTTTGATGTAAAAGATTTTTAAATATTTCCACCTGTGGCGTCCGTATGGGATGAATACTTAAGATTTAAAAAATGGTACACCATTGCTTTTTCCAAAAATAAAACTCATTCTTTTAATCCTTATTTATTTTGCAACAAATTTAATTCATTGACTTTATTTTTCGATATATCGTTTTCGCATAAAAACTAAAAAATAGGACACTAGCCTACTTGTTTAAACTAATTTCGCTATACCAAACATGCATCAAAAACGGTTTTTATTTTTTTATGCGAAAACGGTGCATCGGACAAAAAAGATCCAGAGATTAAATTTGTTGCAAAATAAATAGAAACTTTAAACATAATTTTTATTTTTGAAAAAGCAATGGCGTACCATATATTTTTTTAATCTTCAGTATGCATTCCGTACCCACTGGTAGAAATAATTAAAAATCTTCCACAATAAAAACCCTATTAGTGCCAAACTTCATGAAAATATCTCGAACAGTTTTAAAGTAATAAAGATAAGAACGATTACGATTTTTTTCTTAAAACTTTACCACTCTGTAGCTTAAAAGTTAAAAGGTTTAGGACATATGTTAATATGAACTTTTCTTCCTAAAATAGGCTAAGGTATCACATCCTCCATTTTTAGCCATCAATTAAATTACACCCTGTGTATTTTATACCAAAAAATACACGTGATAGGAAATGGAGAGGGAGGGGGTTAAAATTTCGTTAAAAAACATCACGTGATTAATGGCTGACCCCTAATATATAAATAAATTTGTGAACTTACTAAACTTGGCCTGCCCAAATTATTGCGATAAAAATAAATAGTGCATTCCATAAAAAAATAAGTGTAGCACAACACTTGGAAATACGGCAACGGTGCCGATTTCACTGTTAAATTCTTCATGTCATGCGGAACACCTTCCAGAGACCGTATTAGCTTAGCTTAAGCGGTTTAAAATACAGGGTGGCCCACCATATTCGACACGGTCTGTAGCTGGATAACCATGGGGTTTTAAAAAAAAAGTAAATACTGAAACATATACAGGTCGGATAAGGCCACAGTATAAAATTATTTTACTCTATACAGGGTGTCTCAAAAAAGTGTGACGCATCAAAGTTATATTTTTTTAATATATAACTCAACAATTTTGAACCCTATATGTTTTATGACGGTTTTAGATTCTACATAAAATAATAATTTAAGTTTGTTAATAGTACCAAGCGTCTAATTTTATTCGTTTTTGTGATATTGGATTTTTTTCAAAATGCAGGGGTGCAATTAAATTAATTTTATTTTAACAATATAACCCACAGAAAAATGTCATATATAGTTATTATGTATGTGCTTAAACTTTAAAATTTGTTACAAGATTAGGAAAAGTTTGCCTTATCATACGTGGGTCATATCGAGATCATACAGGGTGATCAAAAATAATTTTAATTTTTTAGAAAGTCAAATAGAAATATCTCTCTTATTTTAAATGGAACCCTGTATTATTTTACACCAAATGATGACAAATCAAATACTCTTTCAAATGGTGTATAGGTCGCCTATACCTATCTTTTATACTTTTTAGTAAATTCCGTTTAAACATATTTTTATTCCAAATGTCTATTTAATTTAAATAGGCTGCCTAAAGCACAAAATTAAAAGATTTTGTATTATCTGCCACTATTTTTGAAATTCACAGAAAAAATCATTAGTTGCTTATAATGCTACTTCCAATAACACTTATTTAAGCTAAATGTGGTAATGATAAAACTTGTGTTTTTAAACAATCCTACTAACGCCTCTGGTCAGTTATGACGACATTCTGTGACCTATAACTCGTTTCTTCCATTATCCATAATTACTTTAAAGCAACTATTAAGGTAATCAGATGGTTTCTCCTGGAATATTTTTCAGGATTAACTCTAGACTAAAGTAAACATTTTTTTTCACATCCTACCAGTATTATATCATCTTGTTGTTGTAGAAGGGTTTTTATTTAAAATCATTCAAATTTCTTTTAAACTGACTAAAACCCTAGTAGTCGATAAATGATCGTTGTTATTTTCTTACGAAAAATATAAATGGCTCCTATGTCACAGCCAACTTTAATTTAAATAAACATTTGGACTAAAAATTTGTAAAAACAGATTTTACTAAAAAGCACAAAAGATAGGTATAGGCAACCTATACACCATTTGAAAGAGAATTTTATTTGTCATCATGTGACGTAAAAAATACAGGGTGTTCCATTTAAAATAAGAGATATTGCTATTTGATTTTCCGAAAAATTGAAATTATTTTTGATCACCCTGTACAATATTTGATCTTGATATGACCTACGTATGATATGGCAGACTTTTTCTAATCTTGTTACACATTTTGAAGTTTAAAGAGTTTATAGTGTTAAAATAAAATTAATTTAATTGCACCTCTGCATTTTGAAAAACAAATCAAATATCACAAAAATAAATTAAATTTAACACTCGGTACCATTAACAAACTTGAGTTATTTTTTTATGTGGAATCTTAAACCGTCATAAAATATAGGATGTTCCATTAAAAAAAATTACCTTTAATACGTCACACTTTTTGAGACACCCTGTATAAACTAAAATAATTTTATACTGTGGCCTTATCCGACCTGTATATGTTCCAGTATTTACTTTTAAAAACCCCATGGTTATCCAGCTACAGACCGTGTCGAATATGGTGGGCCACCCTGTATATATTTTTTATGAGAGTTCCAGTACTTTTACTAACCCAGTAAATTACTAATTATAAATTTATAAATAAAAATCACTTCAAAAGCTGCTATTTTTGTAACTAGGACCCTCACAAAATTAACATGCTAAACTTTAAATATGAACTTGGTGTATACTTACATTGGAACACTTTTATTTACAGGGCCTATAGATCAACCATGTCTAAGATTATTAAAAAGTATTTCGGATGATGAGAGTTCAAACCCAAGTTCAAGTAGCAGACAAGTTTGTACGTTCTGCATATCACATAAAAAATTTCCAGTAAGTATTCAAAACCGGGTGGTGCTTCGCCGGACTGGCCATTGGCATTGCCATTTAAATTTTGATACCTTTAAATATTGTCTCCCCTATTGATTTTACAACAAAATTGTATAAGACTATTTTTAAGGCATTGATCTCACACATTAAATTTCGGTATTTACTAATATGTAATTCAAATTAAATGTTATTAAGGATAAATACCTTAATAAATCCGAACAACTAATAAATAAAATGTCTTGTCAATTTTTGTTGACGTTTTACTTTCTATTAGTTATTCATTATTATTTATTCATTACTGGTGGATTCATTACGGTATGTGTCAGATATGCAACGATTTTGCAAATTTTGTGTGTGTGAGATTATCTTTTCAACGTCTTCAAAATAGTCAAATACAATTTTGTTGTAAAATCAATAGGGAGCCAATATTTGAAGGTATCAAAATTTACATGGAATTTCCTATGGCCAGCCTGGCGATGCACATCCCGATATATAGCTTTGTAATACTATTTTATTAAGAGGAATCTGCAAATAAATAAAGATTTAACTTATTTTAAACAAAGTAGAATTGAAGAGGTCAGTGGATGAAGGTGTTATGACGAGCGTGGTGTAGCGGCTAACATACCAGCTTCTCACCACAGCCAGGGCCGTATTAACTGTTTGGCTGGAATTTCCGAAGCGCCTATTGTTAAGATAAATACCACAAAAAAATCAACAAAATTTTTGAAGAGCAAAAAAAGGTTCTTTTTCAGTGCAAAGCGCCTTACTCCACCACCCAAAAAAAGGTCCTTCCCAGCGTGGCGCCTTTTTCTTGTGCACAAAGCGCCTAACTCCAGCACCCGGAAATAAAATTTTAAGAGCAAAAAAAAAAGGTCTTTCCCTCCATTTCCTTTTGCGCCTATTTTATTCCCGAGTACCTTATTCACACGGCAAATTTTCATAGCGCCTTAGGTTGTAGCCTAGTCAGCCTAATGGTTAAGACAGCACTGACCACAACGACCCCGGGTTCGCGGCATCTTACATCGGCATTTTTAATCGCTCGTCACCTCACAATTGGCACCAACTGAGTAGTATAATGCCCATCCTAAGTAGTAGTTATTTAATTCTACCTCTTTTAGTTTTCACTATACCCTTCAAGGTTAACAAAGGCGCCACCTGTACCAACAGAGCCACCAGAGAAAACTCTTTTAAGCATCCTTTCTCTCCTAATCGCCAAATACTTAAATCCCATATCAATAAACTTCCTCTTAGCATATGTATTTGAGGATTCTCACAAATTAAAAATAAATATTTTTTAAATTTTCTACTAAAAATTGCTGGCTCTCTGTTAATTACAACAATTATATCTTTTCAGAAACTTCTTCCTCAAGAAGATTACAGCTGCCAATCTTACGAGTGTCCACAGATGCTTCTTGAGTCGCCGCCTGAATCAATGTCGCCTATATTAATGACAAACGACCTTACACCAATTTACCACCAACGCTGATATAACAAAACATTTTTCCACCTTTTCAATAGGCATTTTGTCTGGCTGTTTAGAATTGCGCATTATACCCAATACACGCTCATAACTTCTTTTTACGTTTTTCTTTAAATACAAAAAAAAAATTACCTCAGTTAATTTTGGGGACTGGGGACTAAATCCCTTCCGCCTCCCTCCAGAGTGCTAAATACTTAAATATACATATTTATACACATCATGAGAGCTTGAAAAGTTCCAATTAAATTTCAGTGTGTTAAATAGTAGCAGATAGAGATTAGACAAATAATGTCTGCATGTAAACATTTCAGATAGGATGGCGCATCGGTCTCGCTTTGTTGTTGCTTTAGACCGTCTCCTTTCCACGCATTGGCAAAAATTTTCCATTAATGTTTTGAAGTGGCACGACGTGTATACCATAACTGATGATAATAATCTGTTTATTTTTAATTAAGAAAACACCGTAACAAAAATGTATTTTGTCAATTTGAACAATTGAAATAACAAAAATTCCAACAAAGCCAAATTTCCGTAGAGACCTTAGTCCCTAACAAATAAAGTGCCAAAAGTCTTTTCTGTGTGTTACCATGTGTGCTAAGATCCTTATCCGGGGTCATATGTCAAAATTTTAGGTTTTTTGGTCGAAAACGGTGTTTTATCAAAAACTACTAAAAACCAAAGTTGTAGATCCGAAAATTCTCAATAAAAATAATTACTATAACTTTCTCCTTGAGACCTACCACTTTCCAGATATTGCGCTTGTAAGAATCACGCATAATATGCACACATATGCCATGTATATATATATAGGGTCTCCCACCTGGAACTGCCGCTATCCATTTCTCCAAAAGTACACTTTGAAAAATTTTAAAGTCAGTAAGGGGACATACAACTAAAATATACGTTCAGTACAGTTTTACTATACCGAATTTTAGGCACAATCAAAAAAATAAATAATATATAGGGTGTCCCATTTAAAATAAGGAAGTTGACATTAACTTCCGGTATAACCAAAAATGGTAGAGCTGTCAAAAAAATGTTAGTTGTATGTCCCCTACTGACTCTAAAATGTTACCAAAGTTTCAAAATTTTTCAAAGCATACTTTTCGAGAAATCGATCGCGGCAGCTCCCGGTGGGCCACCCTGTATGTACATATTCAGGTACTTAAGCAAGCAAAAATGCCTACTTATGTCTCTTTTATGTATACACTATACTATTTTAAACTAGGGTACAGACAGTTATGCCTAAACTGTGACATTTGCACGAAAAGCCATTGCACGCGCGCAAATGTGATCCTTTTCTGACACATCTGGCTTAGACATGCAACTTGATGTCTGAGTTTGGATTTTCGTGGTGCGAGTCAACAGTTAACATTTCAGTTTAGGAACGTCTTTTGGGGAGGAGGGTTCGATTGCTAATTTAACGTTAAAAATGGCTCTTTGGGCGATAGGAAGATGTATGGCGTGAATTTATAAATATCCTCCAACATTGGCATCTGCTATTCCACACTTGTATCGAGTATTTTATTAAGTTCCAGACACGGCAAGGCAATTAACTGAACCCTGAAGACTGGGGCTGGAAATTAATAAATAATACTTTGGAACCGATTCAAACTCTACTGCCCCCTGCTCCAGAAAAACTTCTTGACACTATTTTTGCAATTGCAAAAAGGTTGCAGTGCAAAATGTGGCTGTAGAAAAGTAGGTTTACAGTGTTCTTCAGCGTGTACCAATTGCCAAGGTCTATTTTGCTCAAATGTTCAAATAAATATAAGAGAGGATGATTGATGTGATTTTGATAAAGGAACAACTGATGCATTTTAATTTGAACAGCTTCTAAACATTCAGCAAGAGAAAGAAGAAGAAAAAAAGAAGATGATGATAAAAAGAAGAAATTGAAGAAAAAAAGTATTGTTGAAGTTGAGTATCAAAAGTAATCAGATTAAATTAAAAAAAAAAAATAGAACGACCGTTGAACTCAATAACCAATATTAATAATTTTTGTACTATTAAATAAGCATTGTTCTTGAAAATAACGTCATAAATGTTTGTGGTGTAGGCCTACGGGAAAAACCACTTAAAAAAAAAACGCGCCGAGTACACTACCTCACAGCTGGTGTGGAAATGTGTGAATATCATGTAGATCGTGATTCTTATAAGCGCAACATTTTTAAATGGTAGGTCTAAGAGAAAAAATCATAGGGATCATTTTTATAAAGAATTTTGAGATCTACAACTTTGGTCTGCAGTACTTTTTCGATAAAACTGACACTTTTTAGAAAAATCACTAAAACCTACAACTTTGACCTTGAATAAGTGTCAAAGCACATATCGGATCGATAGAGACTTTTGGCACTTTATTGGTAATAATAAACCCAAGGTCTCTACATTTGACTTTGTCGGAAATTTCGTTATTTGATCCATATTTTTATGTTTAAATTGACCGGATAAATTGCAATGGTTCAAAGTCAGTAAGCATATTTACAAGATTATAACCAGAAAAAATGTATTGCCCTGGCTCAAAAGTCAGTAAGCATAACGGACGAGGTGTTTTTCTCAATCGAAAATGGATGGATGGAAGTAGCCAGAGTGGGTCAATGCGGTAGTAGCGTACCTAGGCGTAGGCGGTGTATGAGGTCGCCTATGACCTCGCGCCCAAGGGGAGCTCACGGCAAGGCAAAGGTATGAAATGTGACATAAGGGTACGGACGTTTTTTGAGGCCCGTGATTGTAATCTGTCATGAAATGGGCCTCGCATAACTGTGTGTAATAGCATGGAAAAGACAGATTGTGTTAAAAAAGGTGAGTGGCTTTTTTTTGGTACTCAAGTTTATTTCCCTGATTGTCGACATAAGGGACCTTGCGGATACAACTGCACCTATGCCTGATTTTGGTCACGTAACGCCACTGCAGTGAGGAAAAAGTGCTCACCTAATAAAATGAACTTCTTTACGACACCAAAACAATGCACAATTCACTAGCCTATTTTGTCCCGTTGTAGATTTTTTTAACATGTAACCAAAAATTTTTGTAATTGTGAAAAACTGTTTCTTTTTGTAGAAAATAAAATAATATGAACAGAAAACCTTGTTTATAAAAATAAATTTAGCCTATTAACATTACTTTAGTTAATATTAAAAATATATATTGTTCGTTTAGTTTGACATGTACATATCTTTTCTTGATTTAATAATAAAAACATATTTTAAAACGCTTTTAATAGTTTTTTTTGTCCAAGAGTATTAAAACACCTACATAATAAAAACCATAAAATGAGTGACTCAAAATTATCTGTTGTAAGGAAAAATTAGTTTTCTTCAGAATAAATTTGTTTTTAAAATAAGTTATCTAAAAAAACATGTTATCAATACAAAAAAAATTACCCAGGGTAAGACTCTTTTACAGTTACATTATTGCAAAGTGTAATAAGTTTAGTAACAAATTTGCCGCTGACCGCTGCCGCTGTTCCTGCCAGTCCTTTAATTCCCATTTAAAATACCGTCAATAAACGAAGCGCGGGCGACGTCTTAACAAATTCGCGCTGCCCACTTCCCTACTAAATGCCGCGGAAGTGAGCTACAATTAAAGAGAATACAGTGTCAACGACGAAGCAGGATTTTAACAAAATTCCGTACTGTCAAAATAAAACCACAGTTCACAAATCATCTTTTGTTTTATTTTGAAGACTCTCGTAATATCGAAACCACTCAACATTTTGGGTTTTCTTATTAAGATCATACAAAAACTTTAAAACTATTTTATTTATACAAGCTTCATCTAAAAACATAACTTTTTCTTCGACATAATAAGTTGTATTAACATTATCTGCTTTTTAGTATTATTTTCAGTAATTAAACAATAAAATTCTTTTATAAACTTTAGAGCAAGCTGATCACTTTCTAAAGAGTTAGTCAAAACTTTACAGTCTAAAATTTGTACCAAAGCGATCAGGGGTTTGATATTTTGGATTTATTAATAAAACATACAAAATCCCATAAACCATGTTCTAAAATAAGAAACACGGCGATTTTAAACACTCTGTATTTATCACAGATACAGCCAACATTTAAGTAAAGATAAGGCAGAGTTTCGGACACTATTTCAGCCAGCTCAAAATCTTGTATATCTAAATTTTGAAAACATTTAATGGCAGTAATTATAAATTTTCTATCCACCTCAGTTTTCTCACTAAATCTAGTTAATAACATAACCACCACAAATGTTTTATAAATATTTTGCACAACTCTGTAACAACGTCTCATTTCATTTAAAATACAGACTTTAATTTCAAAATTCTTTAGAGTTTTAAAAAATAAGAAAATAACTTTAAAGTAACACAACAGCAAATAGGTTTTGTCACATTCGATATTCAACATTTTCTGGACTAAAACTACGAAAATGTTCTCTATATTCTCACTAGTCAACTGTTTTTTACTATATTTATCAACCAAGATAGACAACACTTTAATCTGAACACAGTCTAAAATATTTTTTGACAAAATGTCTTTTAATATTTCACTTATTTGATCATTATTACTATTTATAGTCAGCATACAAATGTAATTATGCTGCCACAACCTTTGCGTGTAGGCTGATCTATCAAAATCTGTAGATTTGACAGTTTCCAATACTTCATTGGTTGACAGAACTTTTAATAATAGAAGATCAAACTGCCTAGTATTATACTGTCTTAAAAACATTGATAAACTGTCAAAACTCGCGTGTATAATAAAATATTCTGCCGGTTTTACAACCAAATCATCTACAGAACTTAAATATTTGTTATACAATTCATTTAAAAGTAACACGAAATTTCCAATTGTATGTTTTTGTCGGATATAACCAAAATTGGCAATAAAAAAATCAACAATTTCTCTTATTATATTTGGAATTTCTTGTTCTAAAGACAGTGATGTATAGGCTCTAGCTCCAAATATTCCAAAATGGTCACAGTTTTCTATGACTATTTTCATAAATAACCTCAAAAATATTTCTCGTATTACCTTCATAAAACTATTCTCAATTGCTCGTCTTTTAGCTTGCGATTCTGAAAAGAACTGCATAACAATAACAGAGGAGTCTGTTAAAGGCCTGTAACTAAGAACCCTACAAAACTCTTTGGTCAGCTGGGGAAACAAAATTAGCAGATCTTCGACCGACTTGGGGCGGTTATTATGGGCAATAAGAACCCCAAAAATCTGTCGATGATTGCTCGAGCCAGTTGAATATCGGCGTTTCTACAATTGAAAATACCATTAGTTGCATTTATTAGTACGTTTTCGAACGACTTACCTTACGATCCAACTTCGATTTTTAAAATGTTGCACAGACTGTATTATGACACTCGGTACAAACTTTAGGGTGTGATTATACAGGGTGTTGTCAGATATCAAAATTTCTGTACAATGAAATGCTGAAGATAGGGTGGAATCTGTACTTTTAGCATCTGTTAATATTCTTAACAAGCTGTGTAGAGTTTCATTTAATAGTGGCTAAAAATAGGTGTTTTAATCGACGTATATGAACACTGTCGAAAATTATAAATTAATTTGTTATTAACGGCGGTTTTACTTATTTTATCGATAGAAGCCGCAGTCCGGCTGTATTGCTTATAAAAACTATTAAAAATCGCCGAAAAATACTTAAAATTCATCTAACCTTAATAATTATTTATTTTGTGTGCCGTAAGCTTATAGTTTCTGCGGTTTTATTTAATATTGTAGTTTTGGAAATAGCATAGCAAATCGGAGTAGTATAGCGGGATGGGGACAGGCAAATAAAACCACTATTGTCTTTATCCTAACGTTTTGTGGCTGGATTGCCACTTTATTAAGGGGCTATAATTTAAAAAGGCACATTACAAAGCTATTTCGTCACAAGGACCCAAAATTCACAACACTAAAAACTTAAAAATATTGTCAGGCAGGAAAGACGAAGAAACAACTTATCAGGACGTCATCGTCTGCACTTAAGTCAGCAATTTGATATAACTTAAAATTCTTAAAAAGTGGAAAATTCTTTGTCTGAAAATTAAATTATGTACAATACAAAATAAAAATTAGGAAAAATGTATAAAAAATGATCAAGAAAAAAATAAAAAGAAAAAAAAAGCTATTTATCTATCCGTAATCGAACTCGGCACCTGTGGCTTACGGGTCATTACTTGTAACCCTGTAGCTATGGGAGAACTTGTATAACATTTTTTAAACCTCGATAATATACTTAAAGAAATAACCAGTGTTTATAAAATATTTATCTTCTAACTTTTTTCCTTTTCCTGAAAATTTTAAAGTATGTTCCACCCTCAATATATGCACACTTTAATTAGTAATTATTTTCCTAAAAGATATACAAACATATTTTTGAACTTATGAAGAGCTTTGACAAAATCTTCGTAGGTGTCAAACGTGTCTCCCAGTTTCATTTTTGTTTGTTGATCAATAATAAAAATAATAATAAACAATAAAACAAATGATTATTAAAGTTAGGTTAACTTTAACCATTATTCGTCGGTTTTTAATAGTTTTTATAAGCAAAACCACCGGAGGGCGGCTTCTATCGATATAAAAATCGCCGGCCGGCGGTTTTTTTTTAAATTGAGTAAAACCGACGATGGCTGTTTAGCCAGTGCTTTTTTAAAACTTACCTTCTGTGGGTGTTGGTCAGATGCACACAATGCATGAATAATTAGTCTACTTTCTGGGTTTCTTCTTATGGTTAAATTCTGAACTGATGAAGCTTTGCAGAGTTTCTGTATGGTGTTGTGTAACAAATGTATTTTAAAATAAGTTTCTTCACTTTTTCTTTTAAGGTATTTATATTAGAATTAACTAACTCATTTTCTTTATCAATCTTGATGGCAATGTGTTTTAAAACATCTGCACTCAATGTAGTTGATCTTCTCATATTGCTAGTTTCAATTATTTTGATAAGAAGATTCATAACTTTTGGTTTATCCAATAACTCGTAAACATTAGGGTCTTGTAGAATGTATTGCAACATATTCTAAAAATTAGTATAAAAATATTTACACCGATATATTTTGGCAACAAGCAGTGTCAAAATGTATGCACTGAAAACTAGATAGATGATTGGGGTTGCCATAAATTTTTAGTCAATGTTGTGGCATTTTGATTTCTGGGGTTTTTAATTTTAGCGGGGGAGGTCCTAGTTTTTATGTTAATATATTTATAAAATTTAGCCATATTTGGAGTTATATCGATATTGCAAAATTGTTTTGACAGATTTTGCCAATAGTCGATTTTGTCGGTCCATTGACTTGCCATTCAATTGATTGAAAAATTCTCTCTGAATTGATATGATGTAAAGAAATTGAAAATAAGTATTTAAATTAATTTGATAAATTTTGTGCAATAAATGATCTTTTTTCAGGTAATAATTGATAAAGGAATTCTTAGAAAATTAAATATCTTATTTCATATCGCAAATCGAAACTTTTTGCTATGAAATCGGGACGTCGGGACATAGGGCCTAATACCGGTGACATTCCCGATATATCGGGACAGATGGCAACCCTATAGATGATTAAACATAATAAAATGCAATACTTACATTTAGAAGTGCTTCTAATAGTTTTTGAATTTTACTTCTCATATTGTGTTTTTGTCCAGGACAATTATGCTGTTCGGACGTCTAAAAAATAATTATTGGAGTAGAAATATATCAGCAATTAACAAGGACTAAGCAGCGCATATATTTATAACTCTTCTCTTATTAAAGAAATGTAAAATATCTATCAGGTGTCTTTTTTCTTCCAGACATTTAATAGCATAATTATAGCATTTTTCAGAAAAAAAAACACAAAATGGTAATGTCATATTTTTCTAAAATATGAGTAAAGCCAAAGCTATAAATATAAATCTGTTCAACCCTTATTGGATGACCCTGTGGATGGAAACAATGGGTATAATTTTTAAAAGTTGGCACCTATGGTACATACTACTTATTCTTTATACAGGCCTTTCTGAGCATTTGAAAATATTTTAAAAATTGTCTAAATACTCACCACCTTCATAATACAGTCTGTACCATACCTTTTAAGCTCCTGTTGATAAATCTGATCCACAATGTCATTTCGTAAAATATTTTCTATAACTGCCACATAATAAATATCAAATCCTTCAAAGGTACATGATTCTTTAGATTGTTTAGAAATTTCCAATATGGCTTCAAATAATAACACTCCTTTAAAAATGCTAGTTATTGTAAGCGAAAATGTTTGAAAGTGATTTCCAATAGCATCATAGAGCTTCTGAAGAAGCAAAATATTTTTTGGGCATTATTCTGAGCTACTGTGATACTGGCCACGTTTCTCACAGATTCGGCTGCCTAAAAGTCAAAAAGTTTAAAAAACATGATTTAATTGAAGAGCTTATTGTAAAACACAACAAGCCACAATCACAAAATACGGAGTTATTAAATTTTTAAGTTAAAAAATATTTTAATTTAACTTTTATCAAAAATAAACTTGAATATTTTTCAATAAGTTAATAAACTATAAGGATAAAACTTAAAACTTTGTTATTGTTGCTTATCATATTAATAATTAAATAAATTAGAGAGCAAAAAGATTTCTGTGGCTGTGTGACTTAAGGTCGGGCCACAAATAACCACACCAAGCCCGGATTCACGGTGAAAGAGAAAAGGGGGCAAATTAATTCAATTAATAAAAAGCATGTTTGTCAAACTAAGTCTATTGTTTTATGTATACATATATCTTTGTTTAAATAAAACAGATTTTTCTCCTTATCTTTGTTTCTTTTTATCCAAACTCTGAGTGTAGTATAGGTAAAATGTCTGGCCACACATAACCGCACCGATGTGCTACAAGACCCGCACCGTGGCACGACCGTGTTTCGTACGATCTGAAACATACCCAGCCAATGAAATCATAGGCGGATCGGATAGCGTCTATGTTTCCCGAACCACGCTTTTAGTTTACCGGGCGTCACCTCTTATTTCAGTTCATTATGTATAAAAATTAAAAGTAAGTGGTTAACGGTTAGTTGTTGTAAACAAACAATACAAGAAAAAGTGATTTAATAAGTATTAAAAATGTAAAATTAATTTTATTGTTATATCTTGTGAATAATATGTGAGTAAAACTTATGAATACATTGCTATTTTTGATATAACTTAAAATTCTTAAAAAGAAGGAAAATTCTTTTGTCTGAAAATTAAATTATGATCAATACAAAATAAAAATTAGGAAAAAAAGGATAAAAAATTATCAAGAAAAAAAAAAAAAAGAAAAAAGCTATTTATCTATGTTGTGAATAATATGTGAGTAAAACTTATGAATACATTGCTATTTTTGTTTTAATATGTTTTTTTAATTCATATTTCGAGAAAGCCAATACACCATAGACATTACGAGTTTCATGCAAACTTACTAATTAAAAATGCAGCGCAGACGACGCGGCGTGACGTACAACCGTTGGTCGGTGATGTTTGTTTACTTGTTAAAATGCAGTACGGGGTATGTGGTGGGGCACGAAGCGGTGATATTAAGCCTACGGTATTTGATTACAACAGTACATTTCAAAACCGAGTCGCGGCCGTGCTACGGTGCAGACCTTGGTGTGGTTATGTGTGGCCAAACCTTAAAACTGTGTTACCTTATTTGTGAAGGTTTATTTTACGATCAGGTTTAGTTTAAAGTGGTATAATTAACTCATATTACTGCAGTTTGAATAAATACAAAACTTTTGCACCGTGTTTTTACAATAAGTTCTTCAATTATAAAAATTAAAGTAGCAAAGGTAAAATAAATCTTACCTTTATAGAAATTTTTATCACTTTCATCTATATACCTTAATAAGTTTTCATTGGAATAAAATTTAGATGAAGACAAAACTAACCGACCCAGCTTAGTTAGTTCTATACAATATCCGCCATCTTGTAATAATGCTTTTTCGACACACTCACAATAAACATCTTCTTGTGGAAGTACATTCTCATAAAATCCCATCAATACTTTTTCAATTTTGTAATTTAAAATATAAGGCGTTTCGTGATCTTTCAATTTCCATAAAAGTACTAACATTTGAGCTCCAAAATCTTTTCTACTGGTCTTTAATATTTGCAGGCAAACCCTAAATATCTCTGTTACAAAATTCTTGTAAGAATTTACTAGTATTTTCTCAGTAATACTTAAAACTTTTGAGTTTAATAATTCTGACCCAACCACACCAATTTGTGACAGAAATCTATGCAAACACTTCAGTTCTTCATTATCTAATGGATCGATCTGTACAAAAATTACTCTTTTACTAGATTTAACTCAAGTTCACTTGGATAAAGAGTTTTTTTAAAATAAGAACTCAAAATCTTAAGTGCTAAATTAGATGTAGTCTCATCTGATAGAAGAGATTTTAAAAATTGAATTGTATCTTTGTCAAATACTTCAATAAAGCCCTTTCGTCTAGTTTCAAGCAAAATGTAACCTTTAAGATAAGTTGGAAGATGTGTGGTACAAACAAATTCATAAAATTTTAGTTTGTACGCAGAGACAGTTTGAGGAATCCAATACTTTACAAGACTATGGAAAAATTCTCTAAAAAAAAACAATTACACTACAATGTGTCCCAGGATAGGTGTTACAAAAGGACAAATGGACCAAACATTTTTAAATTTTAAAACCAAAAGTACTGGTCGCATGGTCCAAAACTAATAAATACAACTCCAATTGGTATTATACAGGGCGAGCTTAACTAAAAATAAGAAAAATGCCCAGAAGCTAACTACTTTTATTTTTTAAAATAGAACAAAATTGTATAATTAAGTAAATGTTGCAAAGAATTGAATTTTATGTCAACATTTGAAGTTAAAGCATGAAAGTAAAAAAATGTAATTGCCAATTTTTTACATTACACATTACCACTTAAATAATGGGCAAGAGGAAGCAAAGTTAATGCATAATGTAAAAAATTGACAAAAATATATTTTTTTACTTTAATTCCATAACATTAACATAAAATTTAATTCTCTACAATATTTCCTTATACAATTTTGTGCCATTTTAAAAAATAAATGTACTTTACTGGGTCATTTTTAATTTTTTTAGTTATACCTTGTCCTGTATATTACCAACAGCAGTAAAATTTTGTATTTAATAGTTTTGGACCATGTGACCACTTTTCCCAACAAGACATTTGAAAATTCCAAAATTTTTAATCCACTTGTCTTCTTGTAACACCTATCCTGGGACGCACTGTATAACCCATTTTAAAAAATGATCTTCCTCATAACATACAGGAAACAATTTTTTTTAACAAGTCATTATAAATTAACAGGTTTATTGGTTAATATTATCATAAAATTTACTAACTCTATGATAATATCTACAGGGTGTCCGGGAATATGTGGGCAATCTCTCGAATTTATATAGAACATATGAAACTAATATGACAAGTTCTTTGTCTTGCCGACTTTTTTAAAAGCCCCTCTTTACGGAGATATGTGCCCTAAAAGAACGACCCTGAATATTTTTTTTCTTGAATAACCTTCAAGTAGTACTTGGTATAATGAAATAATTTTTTAGTATGACAAATATTACTAAGGACTCCTTAAAATGGTACCCTCTTAGAACATTTCCATTTATTAGTGCCTGTATATATTAGAGAAATAAAAGTAGTAATTTTGGGTAGCTTAAACCCTTATCTAAAAAAGGTACTCCTGTTTAATGTCGATAAATTGAAGCATTTTCGAACGAAAAATAAACAAGTTTTTGTGTTGTGGAAACATCTAAAAGCATTAGGTTATTCTGCTGCAATTAGCACTAAAAACTTTGCATAAAAGATATCTTTTATTTTCTCTACAATAAAAATTAATGTTACAGGATTGTAGAGGTTTCCATAATCTTTACCTTTTATTTCTCTAATACCTATACAGGGTGTCAAAAAAAATTACCACTAATGTGTAAGGGTAAGTCTGCCCGTGCCCCTGTAATGAATATAAATGTTCTAAAAGCCCACCATTTTAAGGAGTCCTTGATATTTCTGTCATATTAAGAAATTATTTCATTATACCAAGTACTATAAAAGTTATTCAAGAAAAACAAATTTTCAGTGGCATTCTTTTATGGCACAAATCTCAGTAAAGAGTAAAGAAAAAAAAGTAAAAACTTGTCATATTATTTTCTATTATTTTTATGTGTTCTATATGAATCAGAGCGATTGCCCACATATACCCAAGTACCTAATATATATATATATATATATATATATATATATATATATATATATATATATATATATATATATATATATATATATATAATATGAGCAACGCTGTTTGGTTCATCGGCAAGCAATAGAATAACAAAACAAGCACTATTAGTCACGCATGTTTACATGCCGGGATTTAGTTAGATTGTCTTTTTTCCTCACATTGCCTATATGTTATGTTATTTAACTGAAGCTGTATATATTTAAAAAAACGAAATAAATTATTTTGCTAAATTAACTTATTTTGGGTCACTTATTTAAGGAGGTACTTACCCTTCAAAATCATTAATCTGAAACTGGGCATAAAAGCTAGGCCATAGTAGGTCCTTCCACACACAAAAATCCTCAAAAAGTAAGCTTTTATAAAGAAAACCACCTTCTCGATTCTCTATATTATTCAAAAACATTTTTAATACTTTCCTGGCTATGTTTCCTATATTTTCTTTATCTGTGCAAGCATTTTTAAAATATGGTACTAGCTCTAAACTTTCGATACCCCATATTGGAAGAAAATTAAGATCTAAAAAGACTTTAAGATCTTCGGGACATAGTAGTGGTATAGCAATTTTTGATATATTTTGAGCATAATACTTAAAACCTTCAAGTGGTGAGATTGCTACCTTCTGAGAAAAAAGTACGAGCTGCAATGCTAATTCTAAATCCACTACATTTTTATTCTTTTTAATTATATTTTCAATAATACACAAAATATGTATTGAATCAATTTTGTCTGCTTGAAATGCTAACATACATTTATGTAAAATTTCTTGTTTATCTTGTATAATAATCGTAGTATCTTTTTATTAAACAGTTCTTTGCAATGCCTTAAAGATATTAGTAATACTAACTTAAAAAACCATTTGTCATGAATATGTATCTTATAATCATTGAGAATAATAAAGTTATGATTTTTAAGAATTCTAAGCAATGTTAGAGTGTTTTCTACCAAGCCCGTTGGTTGTAAAGTTTTCAAGCTGCTATATAATTCAAGAGATAGATTTTCTATTTCATAGTGTTGAAGAAAATTGGATTTCATTTGCGATGTGTAGATCAGACGGCTTATGAAATCAGTCACTTCCATATTTTCCTAAAAAAAGAAGAATTAATAAAGTAAATTATTATTAGAATCAAAATAATTGCTTACCAAAGATTTTACATTAAATTTCATTTTATAACAATTCAACTCTTTAAAAACCAGACTAAGAACTAGACTAGAAGTTACTGTTTACACAAACATAACCTAAAATAGTTTTCTGTCTTCTTGTTTTGCTACAATGGCTTTTTCTTCGTTTCTTCCTTCCGATTTACGATCTAGAGATACTAGGGCTATAGCCATACTTTTTTGTACACGGATTTTATCGCTGGCAGTGATTACGTCAAAACTAAATATCACATTTATCATATTCTAGATTCTAGACAACCATTTTACAGCCAGAATTAGGTGCCAATAAAAAATCTATGACTTGGGTAATAAAGAAAAGTAAGTGGTTTATTTAATTCGAAAAGTGAAAAGGTTTCTTTTTTTTCTTCAATGTTGGTTCCAGTGTTGCCAGAGACTGGGGGTTTCCTTTTTTTGGGGTATTTTTGACGACAAAAAGGAAAAAGGGATTTTTAAGGTATAAACTAGGAGTTTTAGTGATTTAGAAGCTAATCTAGTCTGAACGCCATATAACGTCCTTAACGTTGAATATGTTCATATTTTGCATTATTTATGAACATTCCAAAAAATGGTGTATAAACACCTTAAAACACCTTTACTTTGATTCTCATGCCTAGACTTCATGTACGATAAATTATTGGAAAAAATGAAAAAATACGGACTTTCGGCATCACGTGAGTGTAATATCGAAATAGCATTGGTCTGCCGGCAGTCAGAGTTGGGCAGAATACTGAAAATCGGTATTCGAATACTAATACCGGAAAAGAAGTATTCGAATACCGAATATTTGAATACTTGGAAGAAAAAAGTATTCGAATACACGAATACCCGGAATCGATATTCGAATACCGGAACCGAGAAAATTCGAATACTACTAAACAAAACCTATGACAAAATTGAAAACCAAAAAAAAAAGGTTTTCACCTCCTTTTTTCCAATTTTCCTTCACTTTTGTTATTCAAATCATGAAGACAATTTTAATATTCGGATACTACTAACACTTTTCGTATTCGAATACTCAAAAAAAATATTCGTCGAATACTTCTAAAGTATTCTAATACAGAATACCGAATACTGAGCAAAATAGTATTCTGCCCAATACCGAATACCAAACACACAAATGTATTCGAATACTATTCGAATACCGGCAAAAGTATTCAGAATACTGAGTATTCAAATACAACCCAACTCTGCCGGCAGTCACATAATTTTTAAACCTCCGGACTCCGCAATAACTTCACGTACATGTGGAGCTAGGCATTAACGTAGAAGCACAAAAAACATCGGCGTGTATCATGTAGCGTTTGATTTTTACATGAGGTTTTTTTACTTGTCAATTTTTTCGTTGAAAATTAATTCTCCTAAACAAAATGGGGCCCAGTGATGTGAAAAAAGGGTTTTTAGAACCACAAGGAGGATTTTCATCCTAACCCACCTGGCAGCACTGGTTGGTTCTTAAATGAAGTCAAAATTGAATTTCTTGCGTATTCTGAGTCCCCATTGTATTGGTAATTGTTTATTATTGGATCTCTTTTAGATATCAGTGTAAAAAACAGCGGCAACACTGTCCTAATGCAGGGTTTTTAATATTTTAAGGATTTCTGTATCTTATTTACAAGAAAATATAGATTATGATTTTGTATTTTTATAGTTTTCATGGTCTTTGATTCCTTGGGTTCAGCGGCGTATATAATACCCCCCATTATATACGGGATTTAAACTCCCTTCCCCTTAGCATGACTGAGAAGGAAAATTTGTATGGAAAATGCTTTGTTTGTTATGTTTTTAATGCGTATGGTTATGCGGCCCCTCCTGCTATACGGTAAGAAAAAAGAACATATTCGATTATAAGAATGGTAGAAAAAAAGATTGTTAGGACCTTTTTCTTGGTCCTAAAACATTTTTGACGCAAAAAACAAATCGTAGTGAGGAAAAGAATGCGTTTGAAAGAGTGGACCGTTTTTTAGTATTCAAAAGTTTTTTGATAGCAAATTTTTTTGGCAGCCATATCCCCCTCCTTATCCCCATGAAAAACCTATATATACGTCCGTGGTTGGGTTTTGTGGAAAATTTTGTTTCTGATTCTGTTTCTAATTAGTGCCCATCATTGTTAAATTCAGGGTGTAGACAGGGCCGGAATAGCTATGTCGGCGCCCCTAGTCAATGCAATTTGTCAGGGTCCCTATTGGATAAAATTAAAAAGCAAAAAAATACCTTTATAATATCAAAGATAAAAAAAGAGCAGAAAAAAAGAAGGTTTTTTTTCCTTTTTGGTAACATTGAAGAGCAAAAACAGGTCTTTCCCTTTTAGATAAAATTGAAGACCTATCCCCATACTCATAACATTCAAGACCTAAAAAGTCTTTAGGTGTTTAGTAGTAACTTTATTACCATAAGGAGGATTTTCATCCTAACCCACCTGGCAATACTGATTGGTTCTTGAATTAGGTCAACATTGAATTTCTTGCGTATTCTGGAGTCCCCATTGATATTGGCACAGAAAAAAATCATATATATAGTTATTTTGTATGTGATATTGGTAATTGTTTATTGCATATCTTTTAAACATCACTATGAAAAAAACAGCGGCAACACTGTCCTAATGCAGGGTGTTTAGTATTTTTAATATTTTAAGAATCTCCGTTCACTCTTTGTTTGACCTCCGGACAGTGCGGACGTGCGTAGAGGACTACAAAGTTCTTCCCGGAGTGGCGGTTAGAGGTGCCGTACGAACGTTCTTTACCTTCGGGGATCAAGGAAAGATTCACGCTAAATTGACGGCATCTTTATTCTGGATCTAAGCGCTGTGAGCGAAGATTCCTATAAGCTGATGGTATCCTGTTTGGTGGTGAACACGAGGTATTTCTCAAATGGCGGGAAATAGATGGGCGTGCCATGGGAACTGTCAGTAGTGAAATTGAAGCTTATACGTAACATCAGTAGCAGGTCTTGGTTTGACACCCGACAATTTATGCATTGCATCGATTGTACAATTATTTTTGTTTTCTTTTTGGAATTTCTGGGAGCTACGAGCAAGAGCAACTTAAGGTGGCGCCACAGTAGCCAGAGGAGATTTTTTAACCTATGAGCATGAATTTACAAAATGAAAAAGGACAGATAGATACACAATAAATAATTTTTCATTATAAAGAGTTTGTCACATTAGAGTAAAAAGCGTGGGGTGCTTAATATATTAAATGTTATAATTATTCTATTTGCCAATATCTATGAGGGAAAAGTTATGAAAAAATAGTAAAATACACCCCACGCTTTTTACTCTGATGTGACAAACTCTTTATAATGAAAAATTATTTTCTAATTTTTAGTTCGGTTGCATATTAAAAGCGTGTTTTTTAGTTTTTTTTAAACTATTATTTATTTTTCATTTTTTAGTTCGATATATCAATAAGTTAAATGCTCCAGTTTATTCACTAAAAAATTCCTTCGCCATTTTGTCAAGAGACACATAGGATCTGTAAAGGAATTTTTTTATCCTGACGGTCCTAATCAGGATAACGGGATACTGTTTGCAGATTAATGCATTGTCATGGGTCCTTGATACGTGTGCAAAGTTTCAAAGAAATCGAATCGCTGGAAGTTGGTAAAAATTAGGCTCAAAGATTCCGTTACATAGATAGATAGTGACAACCCAAGTTAATAAAAGCGTGTTTAAAAGGAAAGAAATACCAAAATCCCTCTACTGGCTACTGTGGCGCCATCCCAATTTGCTACATTCCGATGGCCACTTTTTCAACTTGTCCGCCATAAAAGATGGTTATCCTCCCCTCCACCATCCATAGTTTGTGGTCTTTGATTTCTTGGGTTCAGCGGCGTATAAAAGGGTAGGGGTTTAGGGATTTGAACTCCCTCCCCTTAGCATAACTGAGCAAAGAAATTTGTATGGAAAAATGCTTTGTTTGTTATGTTTTTTATGCGTATGGTTATGCGGCCCCCTGCTACACGGAATGAAAAGAGAACATATTCGATTACAAAGATGATAGAAAAAAGACTCTTAGGACCTTTTTTGATCCTGAAACATTTTTGACGCAAGACACAAATCGTAGTATGAAAAAGAATGCGTTTCAAAGAGGGGACCGTTTGTTTTTGGTGTTAAAAAGTTTTTGATAGCAAATTTTCTTGGCAGCCATTCCCCTCCGCCCTCATGAAAAACCTATGTAAACGTCCGTGGTTTTTGTGGAAAATTCTGATTCTGTTTCGTATTAGTGATCATCAGTGTTAAATTCAGGGTGTAGACTAGCTATGTCGGCGCCCCTAGTCAATGCAATTGTCAGGACCTCTATTTGATAAAATTAAAAAGTAAAAAATGCCTTCGTCTTCTTTATAATATTGAAAGCAAAAAAATAAAGAACAGAAAATATAAACCAAACATTATATAAAGTGTATAAAAGTTACATGTTTTAATAAAAATATAAATAATAACCATAATCTCTACCACCATAAGTTATATTTTAGGACTTCTTTTTAATTTGTTCAGCTTTTAGTTTTTCGTTTTCCTCTCTAAATTTTCTTACAACCTCTGGTGGAACGGGAAAATCTTTTTCTGCCTTGACAACTGGTGTAAAATCTAAATTAACTATCTAAAAATTTTAAACTTTAATCAAAATTGAATTTAACCGGTAATTTTATTATAATACACTATTCAAAAAATACGTCTTTTAATTACCACAAAAATACAACTGGTGTAAAATCTAAATTAACTATCTAAAAATTTTAAACTTTAATCAAAATTTAATTTAACCGGTAATTTTATTATAATACACTATTCAAAGAATACGAATAAATGAATATATCGAACGTATTTAAGTTTTATTTCAAGCTATATAATTTGCATTTTTTCGTTTTGTTTTTTTCCTTTGCACGACGAGTTTTAAGATCTTTCTGAAGAGCAATAAAAAAGTCATGGTAACTTGAAAAGCAAAAAAGAAGGTTCCCACCCACAAAATATTTTATTACTCAATTTCCTCTTGGCTGATAGCAGAAAGTTTTGAACACTTTTAAAGGACAAAAATAAATACTAAAAAGATGTTCCTTTCTCATATGGGTGCATTGCACCCATAGATTTCACCTCTTTGGGTGCATTGGCCACCCGTGCACCCACGTACTCGCCGCCACTAGTTATTCATAGGAATTGCTAATAAATGCCTAGTCCTCATGTGAACGAAAATTGCACAAATTCGGAACTGCGGATTGGCACAACTTTCAAAAAGTCGTCTGTTTATGGAGGCAAAAAACATAAATTAAAGACATTAAATTTTAAAGGGTCTATGTGCCATTTAGTTGTTTACAAGTTATAAGTAAAAAACATTAAATGATCTCTATAATGACATATGAGATACACTATGAATAACCCTATTTTTTTGAAGTGGGTTTTTATCTATGGCATATAGAACCCTCTTAATATCGTTAGGCTTTGTATATAGAATCTTTTAGGCAAAAATCTTATTTTTGGTGTTTTTGGCACTTAGAACCTTTTGAAGTTAAAGTCTTCAATTTACGTAATAAATTTGAATAAGATTATCTTTTAAACTAACAATATTAACGAAAATACCTGACGAGCACAAAAGTAAACAAAAACATCAGCGGATTCTGTAAAAAGTTAAACATTTTTAACTTTTTTCCGGAACTGTCACGGATCTGTCACTTTGTCAACATGGCTGCCGTAAGCCCAATGAAATTTCGATATTGTACTCATGTGATTCCGGACTTTCAAGATTCCGCAATATTTTACCGTGCATGAGGACTAGGCAGGGTTACAAAGAAGAAAGGGTAGCAGGAGCTACCCTTCCTTCTTTAAATCCCCCATTTTTTGTCAGTAGATGCGACTTGTTGGACGTATAAGAAAATCGTCTTTCGATCATTTAAAAAACTTACTTGCGGAAGTACAGACACCACATAATTTCTATATCTGGGATGATTTGCTATGGGGTTTCCGTGAAATGTTACGCTTCTTAACTCCTTTAGTGGTCTTAGCTTGAAAACCTCATCGAGGTCGTTAATGCAGTTTCCATGAAAATATAGAATTTTGAGGTTCGGAAATTTAAGTAAACTCTAAAAACTTTAAATGTATTAAGTGCTTTAAAAATATAACCATTCCACACATATTTATACAAAAATACGAAACTTTTGTATAATAATAATGAAGTTTTTGAGACTTTAAAAACACAGCCACTACTCTTGGTAAACACTTTGCCCCGAAGGACACAAAAACTTCAGAAGCACTTTTGCTTTATGGCTTGGATACAATGAGGTAATACCAGCTTCACTGAAGAATATTGAGGCTTAAACCTAAAACCCCTTCGGAGCAGTATAGAATACACCCCTACGATATAAGTTTCCTATCTGAAGTTAATTCCGATGTCGTCTCGCTCTAAACTCTTAGAAATTGGCCACGATAACAAGCGTAAGCGTCGATGGGAAAGTATCAAATCTCTTTATGTTGGCGGTAGTGACTACAATATTTTGTGGTAAACATCGTCTTTAAATCAGTTTATATACATTAGAAACGCTCTGCGGATTCCTATCTGGGTGTTTTAACCCAGGGATTTCGACCTACAGTGAAAAAGCGCTAATATTTAAGATTCACACTTGACTTACCCAGTAAGCAGTAACACGATCTTCGTCTAAGGATAAATCTAATTCTCTTTTCCGCGACAATAATAAAAAATCTTTTTATAAAACGAAAAACAACAGTTTTGGCGAATATATGAAATAATACTAACTTAAACACGTGGCTGTACCGCCAAAGTGCATCGGAAATATTCGAGCATACTTTTTAAGCCACGTCTAGACTTTCAACAATTCGCCAAACATCCTTCCAAATAAACCAACCTATTTGCGTGTTCCTTTAATGCAGAATCTTTCGCCAAGCCCTTGAAACGACAATTCCGTCCACGTCTACGTCCGCGCTATGTGGGGCTATATGGCGCTCTAGTCGGCGCGGCTAATTGTTGCAAGCCTGGACGCAGCATTACGCTCAAAACCTGTGCGCACAACGCAAACAGCACGGATTTTTGTTATTAAATTTTATTAACGCTGATTCCGAAGGGAGTGTCCGAAGGTTAAAGATCTTTTTATTTGTGATACTGGTGATAATATACAGGGTAGGAAAAAAAGAACATATTTTTAATAAGGCTCCCCTTATATTACATCACCATTAAATAGATATTTTAAAAAGCCTTTAAAAAATACCATATTAAGTGTATCTTACTTTATTAGTTTTGAATATGGCCATCCAAGTCAGGTATTTAGGTAATATTTATTGTACTTTATTGTACCGTCATTTTGTAGTAAGTGAAGATATTGACTTTATATTTTAGAATAATAAAATGCCCGTCGGAGGCTTTAAAATGATGTATCACTCGACGCCCTTAAAATTTAAAAATGTTCGAGTTGTGGTCCTGGTGATTAAGGGGTAGAAGGGGCGCCGTAAAATATTTTGTACAAAACGTTCCCCCTCAATAAATGTCTTCTCAAATCTGTCTCTTTTTGGCAGATTTCTTAGGTGGTAAGTTTTTAAATGAACACCCTGTATAATATGCAGATGTGTCATTACGTAAAATTGAAATTTATGGAATTAGTATTTTTTTTAATTTCAATTAAGAAATTGACAATTTCAGTAAAAATAACAAGTTTTTAACCAAAATGGCGTACCTCTTCGATTTCTGTGATGTAATTGAAAGAAAAGTCAATCCATCCTAGCTGATCCGGGTATTCTATAGCTGCATTTACCAATTCGTCAATGTTCTTCGTACTTTTTAGTTTGTTGTTGTTCAACCACAATGATTTGGTTAGAAATCGTTTTTCTGGACCTCTTTCCGGAACACCTCCCACCCTCGTATATCTTGCGCCTTCGAGCCCAATAGCTGAAAAAAAGAATATTATAACTTAAAACAATTATTAGGCTTGGAAAAGTTTCGAGCCTGAAAATAAAGACATATTATTGTATATCTAAGCAGGACAGAGAACTGCCGGATAGCTGGGGAAAATTCCCCACTTTTTTTGAATGGTACACACTACTCCTTGCACGAAGTTTAACTTTCCTATTTTCTAATGGTAGTGTGTCGTCAGGGCCGTGCCTAGCGGGTGGTGCAAGTGGTGCAAGGCAACAGAGGCGGAAAAATGTGAAATAAATGGCGGAAAGTATGAAAGAAAGGTCGGACGGCAGGAGGAACGAAAGTTTTTCAAAATCGGAAAAGAGAGCAATTGGATTTCCCAGGTTACCAAGGGTCCGCCCGTGCCACTGTTATGCCCGGTTCAAATATTAACAGTACTTTTATTTTATTTCTATATCTTTATTCTATTGGCGCATTCGCCATTTTATCAGATTTTTCAGTTTCTCCGAAAAATGCTTTAACTTGCCGAAAGTTTTTTCCTGGTCGTTGTTCAGGACCTTATCCTTAATCGTTTTCCGCTTTCCCTTAGTCTGGCAAGTTACAGCAAACCTAGATACTGAGGTTCTCCCGGTTTATCACGATCTTCCTCGGGAGGCTGAAACTTGCCGACTGATCTTTTTTCATAAGGGCGTTTGGAGTCCTCTCCTTCTTCGTTTGGCAACTTCACCGGCCTCGGCAAGTCGCGGCAAATCAAGATAATCCCTTCTTCCCGTAATTCCCGATTCCCTCGGGATGCCTAGGTTTGCCGACGAGTTTTTTGCTATGGGGGCGTTCAGGAAGCTCTCCTCTTTAATCCCCAACTTTCCCTAGGCTTGGCAAGTCTCGGCAAATAGTTAGAGTTATCTGATGTTCCCTGTGTTAGGTTATTCTACCGTGCATCGTTACGTCACACAAATCTTAGTTATTATTACTTTTGTTTTATTATCTTAAATTTAGATCAGGGCCACCCTTTGGCACCGCTAACCAGGTTATTGTTTATATATTTTATTGAATCCAATCGGCAGAGGGCTGCTTGAAGTAGCCAACCGATCGTGAGTGAGTTCTGGCTTTTAGCCGGGTAAGTCGGGTTTTAGTTTAGAAATCAAAGAAATCAAATCAATTAAGTTTATTTAAAGATTATTAAAAACATCTTGAAAATAAATTTGACATATATTATTTATTTTTACTTTCCGATTTACTTTAAACTGCACAGAAAAATTACATTGACAAAGTAAATTAAAAGTTCCCAGAACCATCGAGATCATTATATTAATAAAACATCATTAAAAGATAAAAAATAAAGAAAAAGAAATTAAGCATTTACATTAAATTTATTTTAAAAGATCTCTCCATGGCGTTACAAAATTGCAAACCCGACTAGGAGACGGCTGGAAGCGATGTTATCGCCATGCCACCCCGACAAGAACTGACCTCGATTCCGTCACATCCCCCTTCCAACTTAACATGATGTATTTTGCCAAGATTGGGGCCCCTCCTTTTTGTATTTTGATAACAAAAAAAAGAAAACAAAAAGACCTCGAAACAACGCTCCTAAACCCTAATATGTACCTTATTTTGTATGAGGACCCCCATTTAGGGGCCCCCTCCAACTGGGGCCTCGGGGCGGACCGCCTTCGCCCCCCTTCTCCGTACACTAGTGGTTCACAGTAGAGTAAGCAAGACACGCGTATGCCAGTGACTTGTCAATGACCCTTCAAAATAATGACGCTTTGACTTACCGCTCCAAACAAATTGAATTAAAAGAGGAAGATACATTAGAATATAGCGATGTTATGCTGTTATGCTATCTTAAGATCAAGTTCAGTCAATCTGTACATTTAGGTCCACGTCGTAACAGTTCGATGCGTTCACTTGAGTTTTTGTAAGTTAAACACAGAGAATAAAAATGAAGGCGTGCATGTAATCATCCCTCTGATAGGATGAGGCATCGGCCTCGCTTTGTCGTTGCTTTAGAGTACAGGAAATCAAGCATTTTTGGTCCTGCATGAAACGACTTGATATATTGACAGAAGATAAGAAATAGCTCAAGGTGCAAAACCTATATTGAACCGAAGGGCGCCAAAACTCTGAGGGTGGTTGCCATCTCGCCCCTAGGGGTGGATAATTTTTATTACCTTTTACCAACAGAAATCGTTTGGAAAAGTAATTCTTTTTAAAATATGTTCTTTATGTTTTTTCGTAAAACTAATACTTTTCAAGCTATTCGCGATTAAAAGTAATAATTTTTTGACAAAAAAACGACGTTTTTAATGGAGTTTTCGCGAATAACTCGAAACCTATGCATTTAAAAAAAAAACTGGCGTGTATACTTTTAACGTTTACCACTTAAACTTTAACCTTGAATAGTGAAGTAAATAAACAATAAAACTAAAGAATATTTTAATATTTTATGTCAATTGGTTTTTAATTTATCAGGTTCAAGAACACAAGACATTATTAAACAATTTTTTTTAATAAAAATTGCTCGTCATTTTTAAACAGGAAATAATTTAAATTTGCAAGTGATTAAAAAAGCGTTTATTTTTAATTTAAATATTTTTTTTTAATTAAAAAGAAACACACATATGTGTGTCCCAAGATAGGTATTACAAAAGGACAAAAGACCAAAAATTTTGAAATTTTTTAACGTTCTTTTGGGAAAACTAGTCGCATGGTCCAGAACTGATAAATACAAAATTTTACTCCGATTGGTAATGTACAGGGCGAGTTATAACTAAAAATATGAAAAATGACCGCGAGTAAAGTAACGATAATTTTAAAAATGTAACAAAGTGGTATAAATAAATGTTGTAGATAATTAAATTTTATGGCAAAATAATTAAAGTAAAAAAAATATTTTTGTCAATTTTATACATTATGCAATAACACATTTTAAAATTATTGGCAGCAAATTAAAAAAAATATATTTAAAAATAATATATACTTGCTCAATATTTAAGTTGTAATGAGTAATGTAAAAAACTGACAATCACATTTTTTTACTTTTATGCTTTAACTTTAAATTTTGACATTTCATTCAATTCCTTGCTTATAAGTGGCCAGGTTTTGCAGAGCGGGGACACATTTAACCTTGTGGGCGTCACATTTGAGAATGACTTTAAGTGGCATAAATACATTGTATCTATAGCCACCGGGGCTTCAAAAAGCTTGGATTTCTTTTCCGAGCCAATTTATACACTTTGTATGTGTCCCGAATTCGACCCTCTCTGAAATATTGTTCTCATGTCTGGGGAATGGCATCTCCTACAACCCTCAGCATTCTTGATGCCATTCAAAGAAGGGCTGTTCGTCTTATTAATGATCCTTTACTTTTTTTTCACCCTTTCGGGGTCCACCCAGGTCCGACGACCGCCCCCTAGGTGGTGCACTGCAGCCTGAAGGCTTATTGTACCTTGACCCCTACTCCTTCTCATTCACACACCATTCATTCCATAACTTGGATGGTTGTTGCTCGGTCCGCATCCCCAAGCAGAACACCGTGTGCCGCTGCCCGAAACACCGCTGTCGCCGGACACCCATCCAAATTATGGGCGCGCATTTCACTGCTTAACTCCGGTGATCGACGCTCGCCGATACAACCGAAGCCGCCACAAGCGCGCCGATCCTTTACTTACTCAAAGACTTCCTTCTCTTGCCCATCGTCGAGTTGTGGGAGATCTATCGCGCTTCTATAGATAATTTACGGCGTATGCATCCCTATACGGTTCAATTGGACAGGCCCCGAACTTCCCATTTCGTTCGTTCTTTTATCCCTAGAGTTTCTAGACTGTGGAACCTACTGCCAGCGGAGGTCTTTCCTTCCCCCAAATCTTCAAGTTTTTAAGTCCCGTGTTAACAAACTTCCTCTTTCCCTGCTTAAGACACCCACGGTAGGTTGGTATTTAGGCTTCCAGCCTTCGTGGATTGTCCAAAGATTAAAAAAAAAATTACAAGATTTACGTATATATTTTTTCTATTTTTAATAATAAAAGTAGTTAGCTTTTGGGCATTTTTCATATTTTTAGTTATAATTCGCCCTGTATAATACCAATTGGAGTATATTTGGTATTTATTAGTTTTGGACCATGCGACCATTTTTCTCAAAATTTCGTTTAAAAATTTAAACATTTTTGGTCCATTTGTCCTCTTGTAACACCTAGCCGGGGACACACTGTATGCCATTAATATTTAATGCCCAATTTTCGAATCATCTCCTATGTACACGAAAAATCTTTGCCCCTGTACAAGATACAAAGAGAAACTTAATTAGCAGTATTGCTAAACGTACAAGGTGTTTCAAAAACAAAATGTTTATTACTAAATTAGTTTTTTTTAAATGAAACATCCTGTAGATTTTAAAAAACTCTTTCTGTTAAATTTGTCAATAAGAGATTGGACCTCACAGGTTAAACCTCCAGGCAACCATCTGGAAAACCTAGCAAACTGTTAAGAACCCGAAGCTTGCACAATGCGGTTTACGTTTTCGCTTAAAAAGGAAACGTATCCTCACATAATCCCTATCTGTTATGTTTAATTTAATAAAAAGACTCAAAATTTGTCAAGCTATACAGGGTGTTTTATTAAAAAAAACTAATTTTCAGTTAAAATCAAGCCTCCAGCTTCAAAACTGCGATTGTACAAGAATCATATAAAAATTACATTTTTTGATAGCTAAACACAAAAGCAAGTAACCAAGAACCTACACAATCACCTGGTTCCGACCCAGTATTAGAGCCGGCTCGGACATCATTTACTACCCTCGAAGTAACCAGATGATTCTTTCATCTCTTTTTAAATATAGCTAGTAGATAAAGACAGGCGTTGCTTATTTACTTTTTCTTCTACTCACGAAATCCCGTCGATCATATATAAAACTACAACGAAGCCATCTAGGAAAAGATATTAGTCCGGTCAAATATGGCTAAAATAAAATATCGGAATTGAAGATATGCTCTATATTGGTTAGGCGGATTCATTTATTGGATGGTCTTTTTGTTAGGTACACTTATGTCACTCATGACACATATGCCAAACTATTTTCAGTTTGAGATTCCAAAAGCACAAAATTTAATCATTTCTTATTTAAATATTAGTTAGTTTTTTATTTTTATTTTTTAAGTTCATTTTTAACTTGACAACGGTGGCAGACTTGCCACCGAAACGTCGTTTTTAATTTTAATTTTTTGGGTTTTTTGGGGGTTTTCTTTTATTTTGTTTCAGGCGACCGGCAAGTTCATAGGGGTCAATAGGGCTGAACAGGGTCAGCTCGTATACCCCGGGACCAGGACCGAAGCGGTCCCATTCTTTCCAGGCGTGTACCTAATAAAAAGACCATCCAATAAAATATCGGCTAATAAGTAGGTACTGATTTTTATCTAATAATATGTTTTTAGGATAGCAGACAATTACTACGTAAAAAATATTTGTGTACAAAATTTTTGTATAAACGGATGGGGTTTAGAAGAGAACAAATGAATGAAAAAATATTTTTGGAAAAAAGTAATTTTTCATAAAAATATTGTATTATTTTAAACTTTTAAACACAATGTCATTAAAACAATTTATTAAGAGTACATTTTGGAATCGATAAAAAAATAAAACGAAATTTTATTAAACTTCATAATTTGGCGAAAACGCTTGTTCATATTCGTTCACAGATGAAACATTGTGTTGTGTCGGAATTTGGAGAAAGCAGGTGTTCAAAAAAGCAAATTATGACCGTTTTAAAGGTAATTTTATTGCCCAACCGTTTGCCCAACCTGCTAATTGAACGCAAAAAAGTAATGTTTAAAAAACTTTTCCATTTATATAAATTATTTAGTCAGCTATATACAAGTAATCCGAATTATGGAATTCTTAAATAAATGATATGGTATAGTCGCAATATTAAAAATTACGAGTATGTTGCGCTATGTCATTAGAAATGGATTTTAGTTTAAAATTTAAATAAAAAATAAAACATCCTAATAAAAGGTTTAAAAGATTCCAAATTTTTTCCCCTCAGTTCTATGTACCTATTTAAAATTTTATTGACCAAATGTATATCATTTATTTACAAAATAAAATACAGTGATGATATTAAAATAGTTACTACTTTGTCTTTGGAATGGGACTTTTTTTAATATAGAAATGGGAATCATGTAGGACGTACTTTGTTTTTGAAAATCGACCCAGCCGTTCCACACTTAGAACCGTTTGAAATTTGGCTTAAATACCGTACAAACAGTGCGGTTTTAATGAAATTGGCTTGTAAGTCTAGAACGGCCTTGCCGATTTTCAAAAACAAAGTGGCGTTAAGTAGGGAATTCAAGGACCTTTAAAAGGAGGTGCCCTCTTGATACTAGACCACGCGACCAAAGTTATTTTAATGTCAAAAAGTAGCTTAAGTGACACCATTTTACACAAATTTTACCCGATCTCGATATCTGGACCCATTCTGAAAGTTAAGGGAAAGAACTTTTAAAAACCGCAATAATGTATGTATAAATTGGAGGTATAGTTAGAACCATATTTATTTCATTCTGAAAGCAATGCCGCTAAGTACACAAAAATGATAAAGTAAACAAACCTTTTCGAAAGCACATAGCCTCTGACAGGTAAAAGGTATACATTATATAACATTTTTTCTCCTTATCATCTAAGCTTTGCAACCCAATAGATCTCTATGACGCTCGAGTAACTGCAAATTCAGTCTCTTGGGCTCCCCTACTATAAGCTACTTAAGACGTGTAAAGCCGGCATAACAAAAAGTGCAGTGGTAAGGTGGTATGTTGCAACTGCTTAAACCACAAAAATATTTAAGTACCTGCCTTTTAAAAATCTTTTCGCATCGTTGCTCTTAATTCCACTGAAAGAAAAATCTGCTGGAACTCCTGGTCTTAAAGTGGATTCGTCCATATATAAAATATTATTTTAAAAACAAAAATAACTTAATAATCTTTATGTCTTCTGACTGACAAAGCCACTTTGACACTTACTAACCTTCTATTACCTTTAGTAGGTACCGCCCAAAGTTTCTTTAATTTAGATAAGAAAATTGTTACTAACCTTTGATAACAGTCAATCTTTTAAACGAAAAATCCGCGGGTTTTCCGAGCTCCATCTTGGTTTTCAAATCTTTTGGAACGTGCATAATTTTTAAATACCATTTAAACTTTAGGTTTTGAAATTTTGCTTCAATCTCACGTAAGTAACATTTAAATTTTACTAAATAATTTAATAAAAAACGACTTTAAATTTTTTTTACGAAACGTTAAGAAAAATAAATAGTATTCAATAAAATCGAACATGACATTGCTTTATATTTTTAACAATGCTTTTCTATAGATAATGTTTAACAATGTAATAACCTGAAATACTTTCAGTAGCTTTTATTAACACCTTATGTGGCAATCTGGGCCAAAAAACCTGCAGTTGAATTAGGGAAAGAATTGATTTTTTAAAGTTTACTGTATACATGATGTCCCACCTCTATTTATACACGAAATAACTTTGCTCCTGTACAGGGTGTCCCATTTTAGTTGAAATGGCGGCGTATCCTAGTTAATTTAGATAGAACCTTGCGGTTTCTGCGAGCCTGAGCTACTTTTTGTAAAACGAAAGAAGCCGTTAATAAAGTCGTCATAGCCCTCATAGTTTTTGAGCTATAAGGCAATAAAAAAATTGGCATTTTTGAGTATCTCAGAAAACTCATGACAAATGTAAAAATGGATTATACCGGTATGGAAACCGAACGGCCGATCTTAGGGAATTCATGCATTTAATCCTCTCCACTAATCTACTACGTACTCTCCTACAATTCACCTCTGCAACGAGCCTGCCGATTGGCCCCAAACGAGATCAGGAGTCGCTGGCGCACCGCTTCCACCTTTCGTCGGACGGCGACACGGCTCGAGCACACCCCATCTTGAATATTGCCACTGCTTTAACATACTGTGTAATTTCCTATGGTTGGACGGGTCGTTTCCATACCTGTTTACGTATAACTTTTAACATAGAATACAGTGGCTTAGTCAGAAATTTTCAAAATATTATTGAAATATATTAAAATATTTTGCGCCCCTTTAAAAGTCATTTTGCCGGCGCCCATGATTTCAATATAATGTTCGGGGTAAGTCCAAATTTTCAACAAAAAAAAATAAAAAGTTTGGGTTCATGTTTTTCTGTTATATTATATTAATCACGTTTTTTTACCTTCTCTAAACCTTAAAATAAAATGGTTTAATTTTCACATTTAGAAAACAAAATATTTAGTTTTTTTAAATTTTCTAATATTTTCTATAATGTGACCTTCCTGGTTTTTGCACCGAGGTCTTTAATTACTGATTGGTCAATAGTTGTTTCTAAATAATTTTCTTTTTTGTCAATAATATTAGTGTGCAAACAAACCTTTTTCTTCCCTTTTGTATCTTTACAGAGACAAAGTTATTTAGTGTGTAAATAAAATTGAAACACTCGGTCTATATAAAAGTTTTCGGTCTTGCTTTTCCTTTATTAAAATTTTTTGCCATTAAAAACAGAAAAGAAAGAAAACCTCGCCGTTGGTGGATCAAACTATGGATTTCAGAACGAAGAACTGAAGATGCTTCAGTAAACTGTTAGAAGAACTGGCAACAAAGTCCAGTGATGGCCTGGTCTATAAAAGGGCTGGGTCGTTCGCGCACAAACGGACTTGAGGTGGGTTCGAATCCTGCTGAGGCCAAATACTTATTTATAAGTTGATAGAAAATTTAGTGGTTAGCTCAACAACAGACGAACAAAGTTCTAAATGTACGACGCTGAAGGCCACCAAAGGACCAGGGCGCCGGAACACACTTTGCCGTGTCCTGCGCAAGCGTAGACATGCGGACCCCACTCAGTTGGTAGGTTCGTTAGGGCCCCTCGGTGGGGACGCGGTCTTAAGTTGTCGCGCTTAGGACCGTGGTTCGAAACTTACGTTAAGGTGTAGGTCTCGTCTGGCTGACATCACCCAGACGTAAAATGACAGGGCGTACAATAAGCCAAGCGGCTTCAGGGCATGGGTTATCCCAAACCTATTCTAAGGTCTAAAGGTCTAAGAACTGGCAACAGGTGAGTCGGATGCCATTTAAGAATAAGCAAAAAGCAATTTGACGAACTTTTGCACAAAGTCTTACCCTTCATACAAAAGAAAAATACTCTACTGAGGGACGCTCTTCCAGCAAGACTAAAACTACAAGTAGTTTTACGGTATTTAGCCACCGGAGATTCTTTTCCATCTTTAAATGCACTGTATAGACTTCCCAAAAATAGTATTTCACAATTTTTATTAGACGTTTGTGAAGCAATGTACAATCGTTTAGAAAATTTTATCAAGGTAAGTTTAATAATCAATTTTTTTTCATAAAAATAATAATATAAAAGTTTTCCATATAGTGCCAACGAAGGATACACGCTGTATTTTTGTTTCCACTGACGAAATCTGTATGTTTGATTAATTTGAAACATTGTTATAGGTCTTCTAAATTACAATAAAGTAGTAAAAAACTCTATATAGTAATACGAATTGTTACTCACCAAATTTGATTGACATTTCTCTTGGAAGGGAAACTCCTCCTTAAAATTCATCGGCTTTAACAAACCAAAATAATTTTGGTTTAAACAAGTCCTCTACCCCAGCGCCACTTTTGTTGGCTTTTAATATTTTGTTAAGTTCTACTTTATACGTAGTCCGAATACTTTTGATTTTATTTTTAATGTCGCTTAAGTTTAAAGATTCTATGTCCATTCCAACAGGTTTATTTCCATAGCTTCTTTCCCGTGTTGTTATATTTTTATAATTTTCACATTTTGTGTTCCATAGACAGTCCTCTGCTTGATATAACTTGCGAAAACTTTGTAATATGATGATAGTTGATGATGAGTTTTTACAGGAGAAAGGAAATACCTTCCTGGGTCACCCGTATTTTATTTCCATTACTAGAAATTAAAAGTGGCGGGACACAAAAGAACATTAAGAGTTTATTATTTAGAATTGTACAAGTGGGGACCTTTTTTTGCTTTTAAAAATTATTGCGGGACAGTTTCTGTGCTTCTCAAAATTATTTTGGGACAAAAGACCATTACTGTAGAATAAGAAATTTACAGTTTTTATCAGTGAGGACCTTTCTTTGTCTTCAAAAATTTTATACCTTACAAAAAAATTGTCCTACCCCGTAAAAATGTTGGTTTCGCCACTGATCTACAGATGGTCCACGAATAAAGTTTACAAGGGGACAAATAGACCAACAATTTCATTTCTAAAAAAGACATTGTTCATAATTTTTTTCTTTGTTAAAAAATGATTCACCAAGAGAACATGTTGATTTTGTATACAGGGTTCGCAAAAACTTAAAAAACATGATTTTTGTCTAAGAGTAAACTACCTTTATTTTTCATTTTTATGCAAAATGTCTCTAGAAACATTTATTAAAAATAAAGTTTGTAATCGATAAAAACAATAATATAAAATTTTATTGAACTCCATAATTTGGCGAAAACGCCCTAATCACATTCGTTTACAGCTGAAAAATTGTGTTTTTTAAGAATGTGGAAGAAGCCGGTGGTTGAAAAGAAAATTATAAAAGTTTTTTAGGTCATTTTATTGTAAAAATTTAAAATAATTAACTTTTGATAACTCCAAAATTAGTTTTATCAAAATTTTTAATACCCCTGTCACGATGAGAAAATCATTTAAAATGCTATTCTAAATAAAATTTCTAAATTATATTTTGCTTAAAAATGAAAAATAAAAGTAGTTTATCTTGGAGAAAACTAATGTTTTTCAGTTGTTTGCGTACCCGGTATACAAAATCAACATTCATAAAAATAAAGTAATATTTTTTTTACAAAGCAAAATTGTTTCATTAAGAATAAGTTTTTGTCGGGAAATTAATTTTTTTGTCCATTTTTTCTCTTGTAAACCCCATCCATGGACAGTCTGTATATGACCCTAAAAAAATAGTTCATACAGACGCGAAAAGCGAATTGCGAAACGTGAATTTCATTCTCATTGGTCAATTGTAAATATATATTATTGATGGCGGGTAAGTTAGGATTAACATAATTTAAACGTTGTGCGAAGTGGCAAGACTTAAAATCTAGGGGCGGGAAACTTAAGGGGGGCTAAGGTCAAATCGTACAAAAAAGCCATGTTTTCGTGATTTTTTTCTAACGACACAGTTAAAATTTATTTACTCAACCAATGGTACATTAAAGTATGACATTCGAAGAATGTTTCATCAAATTTTCACAAAAAAATATTAAAAAATACGGCAATGGCAGCAATTGTTCGGACGTGTCTCGAAAAAAGTTGAATTGCGGTGCCCATCATAACTTGGTGCTGGATCATCCGAAATCAAAAAATGAAAGTTCATTCGTTAGATAATAGTTTTCCCCAGGTAACGCTGTCGAGTTTTTTGTTTTTTCCAATTTTTTTTATTTTTTTGAACACTCTGAAGTGAAAAACACAATTTTGTGGGAAAAAATCAGCTAATTTGTTATTGCAAAATCAAAATTATGATAAAAAAAACTCGACAGCGTTACCTCGTAAATGATGTGCAGAAATAGTGTTTAAAATTTCAAAAGGGTCGGTGCAGTAGTTTTGGAGTTATCAGGGGCACCGACTTTGAAAACGTGAGTTCTGAATTGAATACCTTACCCCCCTTAAACCAATGCACTTAAAAAAAAACTCGACAGCGTTACCTCGTAAATGATGTACAGAAATAGTGTTTAAAATTTCAAAAGGATCGGTGCAGTAGTTTTGGAGTTATCAGGGGCACCGACTTTGAAAACGTGAGTTGTAAATTAAATACCTTACCCCCCTTAAGATCAACTTCACGATGTCTTCCACGGTTGACATTATGCTGCCTGTGTTCAGAAGTCTTTAAAATAAATAATAAGCATATCGTGTACCAAAAACTCCTCTTTCGTAATAAAATATGGTTTCGATTCGGGTAAACATTACTTGCATTACAAGTATGCAAGAAAATATCAAAGAATTTTTTCCCTATTCTGGTATTTATGTTTTGCCTACCGACATGATGCCGATGTCACGTACGACGTTGCCAATTGAGTAAGGGAATTTGTTTGTCTGTTTTTCTATGAAAAATTGTTTTTAAAAAGCCAGAAGAATATTTTTAGAGACAGTTAATAAATGTGATGTATTTCTTTATTTCACGCTATTACGCATATGATTTTAAATAATGAAAGTAAAAAATTAATTTATGACTAAAAAAGTAAGTTAAGCATTTTCTCCGAGAAGGCTGATTTGAAGACCTTTTTGCTAAGAATAATAGTATTGGAGCCCACGATGCTAAATGGGGATTTACTCGAGCGTCATAGGGACCTATTGGGTTGCAAAGCTTAGATGATAAGAAGAAAAAAATGTTATATAATGTATACCTCTTTATCGGTGGGGGAAGCGGCTATAGACTTTTAAATATGTCAAACAAAGTACTATTATTATTTCGGCTTGTGGAAATCGTTCGGGTCATGTCATATTATGTATTTTGTGTTATCCCTGAATTATTTTCTTCAAAATTAAAAAAAAGCTACGCTCAAAAATGTTAAACTAACGTTTCTTTTTGTCCCTCTGTTTCCTTTACGTCACTCTCAAATTGTCAGATAAGTGGAATATACACTGTTTAGCATGTAATTAACTCACCCTATCTTAATCTGACGCGCTCGACAAATTTTGATGGATATATTTTTGTTTTTATAATCGGCCCTGTATACGAAGCTTATATTTGGTGAAGGTATTCTACGGTATATTAATCCGCCGCGCTGTAGTAAATCCCGAAATCCTCTCTTGGGCTCCCCTACCATAATGCAAGGAATCACCTCTTGAAGTTACGAACATTATTTCCCTAACATTCTGTATGTACATATGATGCTAAATATAATAAAAACAAGTTTAAGCCAAATCTTAAAAAACTCCCTGCATCAGGGTAAGTAGAAATGATCCCACTTCCCACTAAAAGTACATTTTCTTGTGACATAAATACCATGGGATCCAATTCACCCTGTATTAAATACTATAGACTACAATTTTTAAACCATATCATTTATTCCGAATAGATTTTTAAGGAGTAAACACAATAAATTGGTTTTTCATAGGTCATACAATCGATTAAAAATTAACAAAAAGATCAAAATAAAAAAAATCTGAACCTATTAATATGAAATTAAGTAGGTACTCAACAGACAAATTACAAATAAGAAGTTGGAAAATATGAATAACAAATTTGGGTCAGGTCACAGGTGAATAAATCCTAAATAAATCAACTGGAAGCACCAAAAATGTCATGATTTCTTTTTAGTTGCTTAGTGAACTCTTTTGAAAAATCAAATAACATGGACGGTTCTCAAGAACAAACTGATATACAGAGGTTTTACAAAGACAGCACCGTTTTTCTGACAGGAGCGACAGGATTTATTGGAAAACTCTGTTTGGAAAAAATATTAAGAGCATTGCCTGTTAAGAAGGTGTTCATTTTGGTTAGAAATAAAAGGATGTTCCGCCCGCAAAAAGATTTCAAGATATTTTGGGATCACCAGTAAGTATATCAGACATTACCTACAATATCAGAATTATTTAATAAGACATCATAAGAATATTCAGGGTTTTTTTAAGTTGACACTTTCCTTTTAACACTATATTAAAGAAAGAAAATAAGAATTTTTTTAAATTAAATTTTGTCCGCTCTCTTTCCGAGATAGGATATAAAATTGTTAAGATAAAAAAATCCCTTTTTATCATAACTTTTCTATCTCTCCAGATATTTCCACGAAATTTGGTAAACATTTTTGGCCATTACATTACATTTTTGCTGTAAAAGTTAGAAGAAAAATACCAGTGGCGTTCGAAGAAAATTTGAATTAATTTTAAGAAAAAAATATAATAGTACCCTAGTGCTTTTTTTAATCACTTTTATTTTTGAAAAAATCATTTACTTTGTGTTTATCTGATTTATTTAGATTTTTCTGTACAACGAACGGTTTTCGTTTAAAACAATAAAAGCCATTTTGATGCATAGCAAAATCAATAAAATCAGATATGGTATTTGGTATGTAAAATTTATTTATTTTTTGTCTAATTTGTATTAAAGTAAGGTTAAATACTAACATTACTACAATGTTAATCTCATTAAAAAGTTGTTGCTTTTAAAAAACTATTACCTAAAAATAACCACCCTTTATATGCGAAAATTGCCACTGTTTTTTCGTAGTCAAATATAATACGATATTTTTTTAAACTTTAAAACAAATTAATTTTAAATGGTGTCCATGTGTACAATTCTCAATATAAACATTCATTTCCCTTTAAGTGTCATGAACGTGCAGCACGTGTGATTTGATTGGTTTGAAGCGCTACAGACAGTCATGTAAAACTGTTACATTGGGGGTCATGGCTAGTTCTGGTTAGTTAAATCTTTTTTATTAATTTCTTAATAAAGCAAAATAAAATTAAAAATATTTACCTTACAGAACTAGCCATGACCCCAATGTGACAGTTTAACATGACCGTGTGTAGCACCTTCCAACCCCATTAGACGTGCTTGTGCATGCAACTAATCATATTAGACGTGCTTGTGCATTTTACTGCAGTCTCTTTAGGTTTGCATTATGTTTTATAGCCTTTCAACCAATAGGTGTACAGAAATCGCGATACTACGCCACGCGTTGATCACTTTTACACGCTTGGAATATGAAACCTGGATAGAGTATAGTTTATGGTATTAAATCAGAACAGGACATATCTACCTAATTTAGATATAATTTACAAGCTGCACGTCTATATTTTTACCCATTTTAATAGCAAATTACCATTTAACAAACAAACTTATTAAGAGGAGGTTCAGAAAGCTTTAGATTTTTATTTTTTAACATTCCGTAAGCACAAAAAAAGCCAATCTTCCAGTATAGGGCAACCTTGTTATTTTAAATGAGACACCATTTATATATTTTTTTATATTCTTAAATTTTAATTTATAAATAATAAATTTATTAATCTCAAAAGAATAAAATTATCGCATGGCATACGAGAGTTTTAGTTGACAATGAAAATTTTCTATATACGAATTTACAGAAAGAAAAAACTGTAACAAAGCTATAGGCTATTTACAATATTAACAAAACTTAATAAAAAGTTTTCTTGCCTAACTGCAACTATTATTTTGTGAATAACGTAATATATAATACATCATTTCATCTACAGGTTGAGCTAAATAACATAACACATAGGCAATGTGAGGAAAAGAGAAAATCTAACTAAATCCCGGCATGTAAACGCGTTACTAATACTGCTTGTTTTGTTATCTATTACTCACCGATGAACCAAAATTTCTTGCTCAAACAGTATAATAAAATCGCCTTTAGAATTTGAATAAAAAAAATCAGGACCATATATAAAAGAAATTAAAATTAATGCATCAAATTTTAATGGCATATTCTACGTCGAAAATAAGCTTTAGTTTCCTATATAAACATATGTCCAAAAACGCTTCCATTTAGAGACACATGGTATTAAAATTAAAAAAATATATATATTTTTATCATAATTTTCAAACCGCTCTAGATATTTATTAGGTCTACGTATTTGGTACATTGCTTAACAGCAGCTAAATGCATTTCTTTCTATGTAAAATATAAAAAAATAAAATAAAAACCACTTTGATGCATGACGAATTTGCGAAAATAAAATGACAATTATTTTTGTGAAGTTTGTATTAAAAAATTCGTCCTGTTTTTTTTTTGGAAACTATGCATCGTTCGGAAAAAGTCAAGAAATTAAATTTGTTTTAAGTTCATTGGCAATTTAAAAAATTATTTTTATTTTAGGAAAAGGCAGGGGCGCACCATTGTTTTCTTGTAAAATAATCTATACAAATATGGTACGGACGTCACTGGTACTTTTTATAAAATATTTTACAAAAAAAGATATGTATGTTGATCCTGTTAAGCAATGTACTAAATACCAAATAGATATCTAGATCGGTTTAAAATTATGATAAAAAACTGTTTATTTTTCTTAGAATTTTAATACCTAGTATCTCTAAAAAGACGCGTTTCCGGACATATATTTATATAGGAAACTAGAGTTTATTTTCGACGTAGAATATGCGATTAAAATTTGATGCATAAATTTCGGAATACCCTGTATAACCGACTTCGTATCGCCATTTATAGGATGCCCACACTTGCCCTTCTTATCTTGGACACGTTGTATACAAACATACATTCTGTTAAGCAAAATAAGTTTTAAATTATCTTGTAGGTGTTTGATTTGATTAAAAGAACCAATCCGGATGTGCTCCAAAAGGTTTCCATTATGGAGGAGACTGCTCGGTTCCAATGTTAGGACTTAACGAAAAAGATGAAGACATTTTTAGGAATGAAGTTAATGTTATTTTTCACGTAGCTGCAAGTGTAAAATTTGATGAGCATATCAAAACAGCAACATTTACAAATATTAGAGCTACCAAGGACTTGATTACTTTGGCAAAACAAATTAAAAATTTAAAGGTAGGTTTAAAGTTTGCAGAAGCATGTGTGGCAATGATACATACAGGGTGATCATTCTTAAGTCGGCACTATTGCTAACTCTTAAAAAAGTCTACATGTGATGTATCGAATTTTTAATAGTTTCGGAAATATGGCCATAATTCCAAACCATAAGAGATAGACATATTAAATTTGGTATTTTTCTAAAGCTTTTTAAAATATCAGATATCAATAATAAATTAAATAAAAGCATTAAAAATTAGATATAATAATATTACATGTGGACTTTTACTTAAACTCTTTCTTTTGAATGTCAATATATTATACAGGGTGTTCCATTTAAAAAAAGTACATTTCTGTAATAAATCAAAAACCCGATGGTCAATTGTTTTTCGGTTGGCAGCACGTTAATCAGCGGAAAAAGTACTACAACTTTACTGCTTTAACCGACTTCGTATCTCCAATAATAAGGAAGTTAGCAGTAGTGTCTACTTAAGAATGATCACCCTATATAGACTGTCTACTGATCTTAGACTAAAAATAACCTTTGCCCTAGTGTTTTATAGTACCAATTTATTTTTTAGACGTTTGTGTACGTTGGAACTGGGTATTCAAACTGTACTCAGGTAGATATCCAAGAAAAAATATATCCAGCAAAAATTTCAGCTGAAAATTTGATTGATACATGTGAAAACCTGGATGATGCTTGCTTAAATAGCATGACAAAAACGTACGTAGAAAATTAAATTATGATGAGAGTTACAAATATGTGTAAAAATTTTGTTATTTCTTTTCTATAGTTTACGCAAAATTTTGAAGAACGTACGTCATACATGGTACATCTGTACAGGGTTTTTATTTATATTTTGCCATCTATTTTTAACTATAACCAAGAAGAATAGAAAAAAAACGTTCTGTATAAAAGTTTAATACTTTTTCATCTATTATCTTTTGAGCAGTCGAGCATAAAAAACAAATTCACATCAATAACTCAAGAACAATGAAGGGGTAAGCTTTTTAAATGGGACACTCTGTATATTATCACTTTTAAAAAATATTTAAAGGCTTTACAAAAATACTGCATTGGATATAATTATCTTTAATAGTTTTGGAAATATGGCCATTTAAATCTGAATATAAATTCCATTACATCTACATAAAAATTATATATAAAGGATGTTCGAAAAATACACGGCTAAATTTAAGGTGATTCCTCATTGAAAAATATGAAAAAAGTTCCCATAAACATGGGTCCGAAAATGCATAGTTTCCAAGATACAGGGTGTTAAACTTTTTTAAAAAATATTTCTTTTGTAATTATCTTGAATACCATAAAACCGATTTTCTTGAAATTTTTCAGTGTTATTTCTAGAAATAAGGGCCAAAGTTAGGCATAATTAAATTAAAATTATTAAGTCCAGTGGCGTCTCACGGGACATCCTATCGAAAATAATTGTAAAAAAATGTACGCCACTGACTTTTTGTAACTTTTTTATTTTTTTTTAGAAGCAACTGAAAATACAACTTTTTATTTCTTAAAATTTTTTTGTATCTTGCTTCGTTTTCGAGAAAAAAATAAAAACCACTTTATTGCATGTTTCTTGGGACGGAATTTTTGAATTTTGACGATTTACTGAGCAAAAACAGTTAAAGATAGAGCAAAATTAATTTTACTTTCCTATCTTAACTTTTTAAGGACTATCTAATGACATTAAAAAGTGAAGGTCAACTGAAGATTAAAGAAGGTGAATGTTGAACCTAAATGTTGGACACCCTGTATCTTGGAAACTATGCATTTTCGGACCTGTGTTTATAGGAACTTTTTTCATATTTTTCAATGAGGAATCACCTCGTGAAATTTGGCCGTGCATTTTTCGAACACCCTGTATATATATATATATATATATATATATATATATATATACAGGGTGTTCATTTGAAAACTTTCCACTCAAGTTATCTTCGAAACGAGACAGATTTGAGAAAATCGCCGAAACACGTCAAGATATTTATTGAGGGGGAACGCTTTTACAAAAATTAGACGGCGCCCCTTTAACCCCTTAACCACCAGGGCCACCACCCCAAAATTCTTAAATAAGAAGGTGGGTCGAATGATACATCATTTTAAAGCTCCTGACGAGTACTTTATAACCCTAGAATATGAAGTCAATATCTTCACCTATCACAAAATTGCGGTACTTTAAAAATTACCTATATACCTGATTTGGATGGCCATATTTCCGAAACTAATAAAGTTAGATGTACTTAATGTGGTATTTTCTTAAAGCTCATTTAAAGATCTTTTCAATGGTAAAATAATATACAGGGTTCTTAAATAAAAAAATATGTACTTTTTCTTCTACCCTGTATATTACTACCAGTATCACCATTAAAAAGACTATATACCTTTTTTTAACCATTACATTTTTATTTTTTCCTGTAAACGTTTTGAAAAAATTTCTTTCAGTGGCGTTCGAACAAGATTTGTATTGAACAACAACGCACAAATTAGTACGCCACTGCGTTTTCTTCGAATCAATATTATTTTTGGAATACTCGGTTTTTAAAGTTAATTTGGTCTCTTGATATTTTCTCGTACTGCGAACGGTTGTCATTTAAAGAAATAAAAGCCCTTTTGATGCATAGAAAAATATAATATGGTGTTTTATTTTTATATCTTAGAAGTTTGACTGTGCAAGAGCTTCCTGTACCTACTAATATATTTTCTTAATTAATTAAATTGCAGCAATGTAAGTATTTGACCTTACTTTAATACAAATTAGACAAAAACAAATGTTACCTACAAACCACCATATTAGATTTACGCGATTTTGCTGTGCATCAAAATGTGTGTGTGAAGAAAACAAAAACAAACGTTTTTGTTTTCTTCACTTTCTCTTTGTATTTTTTAACTTTTTTTGGTAGTTTTTTAAACATATCTTTTAATATATATTTTAACCATATTTTTTCTTCCTTCTTTTACTTTTTTGTTTAATCATAACTTATTTTCCTTTATAATATCAAAATGGCTTGTATTTTTTTACCAAAAACCGTTCGTCGTATGAAAAAACATCAAAATACCAAATTAACTCCAAAGCAAATGAGTATTTCGAAAATAATATTGATTTAAAGAAAAAGCAGTGGCGTACTATTTTCTTTTTGAAAAAATAACAATAAAAATCTTATTCAAGCGCCTCTGGAAGACATTTTTTAAAAAACTTTTACAGTAAAAAATGTAATGCAATGATCAAAAAGTGTATAAAATTTTGTGAAAATATCTGAAGTGGTAGGAAAGTTCTGATTAAAAAGACATGTATTTTTAAATTTTTAACACCCTGTATCTCAAAAATGAAGGATTTTTCGGGCATAATTTTATAAGAAACTCTTTTCTTGTATTTTATACAGTGATAAAAGGAAAGTAACAACCTAAAAATCACTCTGTATAATAATACACTTTTTAGCTTAACTTACCCATGGCCAAATACATATACTTTTACGAAGCAAATTACTGAGGACTATATAAATAGAGAAGCAAGGGAACTACCAATTTGTATAGTCAGACCAACAATAGGTAAGTCAGTAAGCATTTGATTCATCAAGTGTAATTACAATAAAACACTAGATAACCACATCTCCAAATAGTATCTGTTTTAGCAGTGGGCTTAACAGTGATTTTTTGATATTGGTGATCGCTGCTACTGCTATCTAAAAGTAGCTGCTACTGAAAACTGTGATATTATCACTCTTTACGGAAATAAATTTTTATAAATAAAGTCATAGTTAACCTTGTTAAAATTAAATGAGGAAAAAATATATCATTTTTAAATACATTCTGTCATTTAATATACATATAATTTAATTATTGATTTGCATTAGCATATAAGTAAATGTAAAAAAACTGAGATTACACGAAGTATATCAAATATCTTAATTTTTATTTATTAGCATTTGAGCATAGTTTTTAGGCAACCAATTCGCGATAGATTTATTAACAAATTAAATTGATAAAAAACATTTTCCATTCGGTAAACAGCCAATTCGCATCCCGTTCCACTAACGTAAACATGCATAATCAGGGTTGCCACAATGATTTTTATAAAAGTACTAGATTCCAGAAAAAAAGTACTAGAATGTACTAAATTAGACAAATAAGCTAAAGGTAAAAAATAGTTTTAAAATTCAGAAACTTTTGGTCCATTTGTCCTCTTGTAACACCTTTCCTGGGATACACTGTATGTGTGTGTGTAATATTGTAGCTGTTTTTCCGATAAAAATAATTTTGAAGACAAAAAAAAGAAAAAAAAGGTCCTCACCTTGTTTTTTTCAATTCTACGTACTAAATTAAATTAAATTCAAAATCATCCACACAATTATTTATTAAGTCCCGAACTCAGCCTTTTGATAAATGCGCCACTAAATTTTAAAAACGTACTAGATTTTGATCAGTACGTACTAGACCACTAGATTCTAATAAAAAGTACTAGATCTACTACAAATGTACTAGGTGTGGTAACACTGTGCATAATCAACATAAACATAAACGAAAGAGGTTAGAATCACTGAATCGCAATCACAATCACTGTCCAGCGACCGCAGTCGCCGTTTAATGTTGTTGGTACGGGCAGCGCCACCATCTGCAAACTGCAAATATTAAAGAGTGATTTTTTACTGTTATCGCCAGGCGCAAGTAGCAGCTACCAAAGGGATTTGTTTGTAACCGATGATTAGTAGCAGCGACTGCGATCGCAGTCACACCTCTACTGTTTGTTTAGCTATAACATTAATATAATAATTGAGGGCCTAGTTTCAAAGTGTACAATCTCCTTTTAGACTTTTTCATACAACAGTAAAAAAAAGTCTCAAAGTTCAATTTTCCTGAGCTGAATTTAAATAAATCATTTTTTAGTTCATTACTACATCCATGAGAGAGTGTTCAAAGTTAAGAAAGAATAAATTGCTTTCAATGTATAGATTCATTGTTCATTTTTTGTTAGAGATAACATGAAAATCTAATTTTGAAGAAGGTACACTTTGAAACTTGCTTGTTAATTATTCTATCTCTTGTTAATATATTACTTTTAAACCAGTGACAACGCCATTTTTAGATACGGAAAAAGGGGGTTTAAGTAGGTTTATACAGGATTTAAATTTATATTTTGCCAGCCTCGTACGACAACTACATAGAATAAAACTTCTTGTAAAGAAGCAAATGAATATCAAAAAGTTCAGAAAAATAAAAAAATCTTGTTTCTTTAAATACCACAGTCAAATTTTATTAAAATTGAATACGGCATATTTAGGATATTATTAAAAGGCCAATTATTTTTTAAAGTTTAACACCCTGTATCTTAGAAGCAAAGAATTTCCGGACCTATGTTTATATAAACTTTTTTATATAACATTTGCTCACGAATAGGCCCAAAAATTTTCTTACCGCAATCAGAAAACACCCTGTATATACGCCAACATACAAAGTGTTCCTAAAGCCCCCATAGACTACGATCTTTATCGTCCATTCGTATCGTGGCGAATTGAGACGTCGTGTTGCATCCCCGATCTGTATTGCCCACAGACTATGCACTCAGCTAGCAGTTTATTTTTAACAAGACGATGAATCGTACGCAATTATTAGCAGTGACGTACGCAATGTTTAGCAGTTGTAGCCGCCGCAACAGTTATCGTTAAAAAAGAGAATTTATTCTTCCATAAACAGGGAAACTATCGATATACTTCATTAAATTCTATTACAAATTGTTTGGAAATTGAATTTTGGTCCATGTTTTCTAACGAGAACTCAATAGAAACAATAAAACGCTAATAAAATTATGCACGCTACTGAAAAAACCGACAAGTTAGAATGGGATCCGCACACATTATCGGTTTGGTGCGGACCGTTCGTCTCGGCGTGTCGAAAATCAAGCTTCGGCAGATATTTAAACCGACGGGGTTCCACCAGGCGGTTTTAGGCCACAGAACTATTCATTCAGCTTATCGATTAGACTCACAGCGATACGAATGGATGAAAAATATCGTAGTTTGTGGTGGGCTTTATACAATACCTAGCCACTCCGCTCACTCAATTTAAGTTTAGTAGGGCATTAACAGCAGGCACAATATCCTACCGCTAGACAACGATATTTGTTTAATAAGTAGACGAATCGTTTGTCATTCATAACTCGTTACAGCCTTATTGACAAATTCCTAAACGACAGGCAGAACCTGAGGAAAAAGTCATAGTAAAGAACATAGAAGATAAACATTTTTTAAAAATAATTAAACCGACTCCAAAAATAATAAAGAAAACTCTCTAAAAGTAAAAAAAATGAAGTCGGGTTATAACATATGGTATAAAAGTATAAAAAGCTTTTGCCTTTTTAGTTATTAACATTTAGGAGTTTAGCGCATAAGTTATTACCCGATTTTTTTATTTATTTATTATTTTTAACTTTTAAGTGAGTTTTATTTATTTTTTCCAGTCGCTTGTTTTTTAAGTGTATATTTTTGCTTTCTAATTTATTATTATTACAATTAAATCGGTAAACATACACTTAAAACACTACCAGTACCTCTTTTAGAGACTACAATAAAAAGCACAGGGGCGTAGTTTAATCTTTTTTTATTATCTTAGTAAAACGAATTAAAAAAAACTAACAATGACCCAATATTAATCAATCAAATTACACGTCCCTGTGCTTTTTACTGTAATCTCTCTTTTAGTTCAGTAAAAAGGGTAAATTTTGCCGCAAGGTTGTCGATTCTGAATGTTTGAGCATATACCAGTCTAGAGGCAGCTTTGCCGAACGAACAACGTACGGCAGAGAGACAAGAATAGGTCTAGTACCTTCCCCTTTTTCCTGATTTTTATGGGACCACGGCGGAAGTGCAACCTTTTAAATAAAAAAATAATATTAAAAATCGGTCCAAAATTGATAAAGTAATCGCGTAACATACACAAAAAAAACCTACAGGCGAATTGATAACCTCCTTCTTTTTAAAGTCGGTTAAAAGGTAAGGTTTCTTTTAGCTGTCTTTAAAGGTAGCAAAATTGCAAAATACTTTGTACACTTAACGGGTTTTTACTTTCAGTGGTATCAACATCGTCCGAACCCATAGAGGCATTTGTGGATAATATATATAGCCTTGCCGGCATGGCATTAATCAACGGTTTGGGTTTAAACCGAATCCAGTACTACAAAAATATAGATTTGGATATCGTTCCTGCAGATTTTGTCGTTAATCAATGCATTGCCGCTGGATGGTTAACCGGAGAGTAAGTATTCAGTGTAAATAATGTTTAAAAAAAAGAACGTTGTTAAAAAATACAGTAATAACTCGACTAATGCAACCCCGACTTAGGCTTAGGCTACGGCGATGAAAACAAGCGAAGATTGTGAAAGTGCTGCCTTTAATCTTTATGTTCGCATATATTTAGTAGGTGGTAGAGAAGCTTTCCTCGCCTGAGAAGCTACCACCCCACTTACCCTTTAAAGGACCCGTGAAGTCCTAACGGACGTTTAGGGTTCTGGGTGTGTGAGTCAGTTTTCCTTCTTCCTTCTTTTTCTTTTTTAACCCCCAAACTATGTAGAAATGATGGCGGCACACCCGGAAGTAAAATGTACCGGAGGTAAAATACCCCTCCATTCGGCGAAGGGTGCATCCGGGAGGCCTTCATCGAGAAGTTTAATTTCTTTTGCAAACATATATGGGCTTAACACCAATATAAACTTCGTTTACCATCACCTTTAGTCATCTCAGCCCTACATACGGTTTCTAACGGAAACACAAATAAGTTCTAAATCTTCAACCAGCCACCTTCTCTTTGCAGGCTACGAACTTATTTCGTTTTTCGCCCACATGGTGGCGTATGTGCTTACGTCTGCAACGATCTGGCTTGTGCTCGAGTTTCCAATCTTGAATCGGGTAGGTCCGATATCCTTTTCTCTCAAACTTTCCCTTAGGTCTTCAACTAAATTTATCTGCTGTTTGTACCGGTCCCCATCTAATAATTCCTATGTCGAATTCTTTGACTTTCTTTCAACAAAGATCGATAACATAATTTCTCCGTTTTCATCGTCAAGTAATCGTGCTTGGCGACTTCAATGTCCATAATAAGGATTGGCTGGGCTCTTCAAAAACTGACCCCCAAGGCAGAGCAGCCGAAATCTTCGCAGTCAGTAACTCTCTTACGAACCTTGTTATGGAACCCACCTACTTTTCTAGAGTCCCAAATCATAGTTTAAATCCCCTAGATCTCTTTCTTACTACCAACCCCGAACTCTATTAAAAATATATATCAAATATAAAGTGGCATTTTGTAAATAATTTTTAATACGTTGAAAAAAATTATAAACAAACAATCCCCGAAAAATATATTTTTTCAAATTTCATCTCTATTTTCATAGTTTTAAATATATATATATTTTTTTGTAGATTATTTAAGTCATATACAACGGAAGTGCCAGTTTACCATGTGAGCAGTTCTAAGGAAAATCCAGTGACACTAGGTAAAAAAATCTGATAAACCACAGTCAAAAATTTAGGTCGAATTATAATAATTATAATACAGGTTGTTTAAGATGCTGATTCTTAGGGGTGTAAACACCTAGGTGCTTAAAAGAACAAAAGAATAAACACACCTATGTGCTAAAGGTCCCACCCCAAAAAAACAGCCCTTAAGCCCCAACGCCCCTCCCCAGAAGTCTAAAAATAGGACCTAAAGTATGTTACAGTGTTTAATGTGTATTCATCTGCATGTTTGCACAAAGCTCTCAGCTAGTCAAAAGTCCCAATTGGCGCAACCCCCAAAGTAAACCCATGACCTGGGTATCGCACACCACCTATGTGCTAAAGGTGGTAAAGGGCAACGGCCCCCATAGAGATTCTAAAAAGTTACCTAATGTAAAGCAACCAAAGTCTCAATTCTTTTTCTTGGCTTGCTTGATCGATTATTCTCATACGTACAAAATTGCCGCGTTTAGCTTTCGTATCTTCCTAACAGAAATGACAATCGATTTGTTTTACTAATATTATAAATGCGGACTTTGCATTGGTGTGAAAATCAGCAAAAAAGTGTATATACAAAGTAGCACAAAAAAGTTGGGACGTTTTAGAGAAATTAAAAGTAGTATAGGTGGCGTCCTTTAGTTAACACCTAGAAATTAACATTGGATATAAATAGCTCATGTGAAATTTAGCACCCTGTATCTCAGTTAATATCAACTTTTATACTAAGGTAAATTTAGTTAAATCTCAATACTTTAACGTCACAATTGTTTAGTTGAATTTTGTCCCATTACTTAGGGACCACCCTGTATAATATGTTCATTCATATTTTTAGTATAACTCGTCCAGTATAATACCAATTGGAGTAAACTTTTGTATTTATTAGTTTTGGACCATGCGATCAGTTTAATAAAATTTGGTTTTAAAATTCAAAAATTTGTGGTCTATTTGTTCTCTTGTAGCATCTATCCTGGGACACACTGTATCACAACCTAAATAAAACATAGAATGGTTGAAAGTCAGCGTTCCGAGTAATTTTATAAATTCACAAAACGTAAGTTCTTGGTTATTTAGGCCCGAGCTGCAGGCACAACAGAACCGACTTTATACAGATTCCTTCATTGCATATTTTTAACGAAATCCATAATGATAATCACTAAAACACTTAATACAACGCACACCGTAGATGTAAAACTCGCACTACAAGTGAAAATCTACATGTGCTTTTGATTTTTCTTACAATTCATACTTTCCTTATTCTCCATATCAACTTGACCCCCCTGGGCCATCGCCTGGCGACGCCTCTGCTAAGAGCTTCATAGCACTTTGAATTTTTTGTTATCATGCTGAGAGATATGTACCTCTGTGCTCAAATTCAGATGAATATATCCCTTAAACATCCTAACTTACATTACGGCGTATTTTGAAATTTCGGGGGACGGGGTCGGAGGTTGATTTTAGGGGGTTAGTTCCATTATTTATTTTGCTCATCCTGCTGAAAGATACCTCTATGCAAAAATTTAGATGAATATATGACTTATACATCGTAACTTATTACGTTACTATAGTGTGTATTTTAAGAACTCGCGGATTGTGGGGGTCTGGGGCCTGGGGTTAATTTTAGGCGTTTTCGCCCATTGGGACTTTTGATTATCATGCTGAGGGCTACCTCTATGCCAAATTTTAGCGAATTTAACAGAGGGCACAACTTCATAGGGTTTGTGCGGTTACTTAAAAACAAATGAAAAATATTAAAATATTAGTTTTTGTGTGAAGAAAGACCGTGTTGTTTCATAATTTCTTTAAAAATATTCAATTTAAATACTGGTCGAACACCTCTAAAAGAAAAAACGTTATGCATCAATGCATCATAGAAAAAATAGTGTATGTGTATAATAAACTGGAAAAATTTAAGGTTTTAACTCTCCGTTTATTGTCTCCTTTCGCTTCGCATCGGGAAACAACACAACCTTAGCTAAATTTTAAAGCTTATATCCCTTGTATAATAAATCACTTTATTTACCTAAAAAATTGAATGCACGGCAACGCATACAAATTTTCTGTGACGGCAGGTAAAAGTATTATTTGACAATAAAAATTTACTACATACAAGGTTACAAAAAGAAACCGCAATAGAGTTATAGGTTATTTACAATATTTACAAAACTTTACTCAAGTATTTTATACCTAATTTACTCCTATTTTGTAAATAACGCAGAGCTTTGTTGCCGTATTTTTTGTAACCTACTATGTAGCAACTTTTCATTATTAAATATTTTTTAATTGCCGTGCAGTAAATTTGTTACTTTTTGAAATAAACATAGCGTATTTTACATCACAGAAAAAATATTGGATTTTAGGATTATCGAAAAAAATACAGGGTGTTCAATTACAAATAAAAAAGAAAATCAAATAGATAGATAGTTGTCTTTTAGGTTTGAAAACATGGAGAACTCTTATATAAAGATTTTTTTCATTATACAGCGTGTTTGCTTAAGTTCGCACCATATGAACAACTTTTCCAATATTAATTTTGCGAAAAAAGTTGTTATTTATAAAAAGTTCTGCATGGTTTAAAATTCAAAATGCAATTATCAGATAATATTTTTTTTGCAGAGGTATACAAGGGATTCAATGGTCTTTTTATTAGGTACACGTCAAAATCTATGTAGAAAGAATAGGACCGCTTCGGTCCTGGTCCCGGGGTATACGAGCTGACCCTGTTGACCCCTATGAACTGGCCGGTCGCCTGAAACAAAATAAAGAAAAAAACCCCCAGAAGACCCAAAAGATCCTAATTAAAAAACAACATATGTCTGACAATATGAATGTTGCTCAAAAGAAAAGTACCTATATTTTTCATAAAATCGAAAATTTTTATAAAGAAAAATATTTAGGATTAAAAATAGCTTTTGAATATACAACTGGGTTTATCTAAAAAAAAAAATTCTGGGATAACGAGCGATTCTGCGACTTTTTACTGTTTTAACAGTTCTTAAGCTTTCTTTACATATTAGATTTTAAAATAAGTATACACTAACTTAACTAACTTAAAGAAGGTTTTTTTTTGGAAATGAGCAAGTTTGCATGTTTAAATGTTATTTTTAATCCTAAACATGTTTTCATTATACATTTTTTTTTAATATTATGAAACTTAAAGGTACTTTTCTCTTAAGCAAAAAACATATTTTTGGCATACCGCGTATACCACTGGTACTTTTCTCTTAAGCAAAAACATATTTTTTGGCATACCGCGTATACCACTGCAAAAATTAATATCTGATTATTGCATTTTGCGTTTTTAGACTATGCAGAACTTTTTATAAAGATTTTTTTCAATCATATTGTGCGAACTTAACGCTGACACTGTATAATGTAGAGTAAGCCTAAAACTTGAATAAATTAGGTGTTTTAAAATGTAAATATGTTTAATTAAATAATTGCTACTTTTTTTCTGTTTTAGAACAAATATTTGAAATTAATAAGTGTGAGGCTGAGATTCCAACAAAACACATGGTCGTTTATCCTCTACATTTTCGAACAAAGTGTAGATATAACTATTTATTCTGGAGAATGTTATTGCATACATTGCCAGCACTTATTTTTGATTTTCCACTGAGGTTGCAAGGAAAAAAACCAAAGTAAGACATTTTGTTTTCTTAATCAAATACTCTATTAAAATGCCCAAAGTATAAAAAGCATGTTTTTTTATCTTTGGACAAACCACGAAGACTAAAGCCTAAATACTAACGTACCGTGGGTGTCTGAAGCGAGGTAAGAGGGAGTTTGTTGACACGGGACTTAAATACTTAAAGATTTGGGGGAAGGAGTTTCTCTGTTGGGAACCGTGAGTGGAGGAACTATACTGGACAATTCTTCAGAGCAGGAGCCATGGAAGTACCTATAAAAAAGTGATAGATCCACCACAGCCCGACGATGAGCAAGGGAGGGAAGCCTTTTGTAAGTGAAGGATCATTAATGAGACGAATAGCTCTTAGAAGGGAAAAATTCTTTTTGGCTCGAAAGAGAAATCCAAGCTTTTTGAAGCTGCCGTGGCTATAGATACAATGTGTTTATGCCAGTTAAGGTTACTTTCAAATGTGACGCCCACAAAATTGAAGGTGTCTTTGCTCTGTAAAACTTGGCCGCTCATAAGTAGAGGATGAGTATTTGATGACTCTTTTCGCGACAAGGAACATGATTGTGTTTTGGATGCATTAAAGTGGACGAGATTTTTGGCGCCCCAATCCAATATTAAATTAAGATCCTATGAAAGAGATATCTGCATCGCTCAGGTTTAGTGATGGGTTTAGGAACCTGAAAACTGGAGTGAAGGGTACTATCGTCGGCGAAACTATAAATGAAATTAGTTGTGGACGAGAGAAGGTCGTTGATGTGAAGAAGAAACAATGTTGGTGCCAGAACTTAAATTAAAAAAAAAAAATCTACTTACATTTACTATACAATGGTGGGTAATGCTCGAGACCAACAATTACAGAATAAATCTAGAAAAACATGTTTTAAATTTCTTTGAAAATACTTTTTGGCCCAACTTGCGGTGCAATAAATGTGTAAAGTATCAATTGAAAACTTGTATGTATGTAGATGAAAAAGACAAAACAAGTTCGAGGCCTGGGAAAACCAGATGGCTGATTAAAGTTTTAGAACTTGTTTAAGTCTTAGTTAGATAAAGATATGAAGCTTAGATGACCGAAAGTGATGGAGCAAGCAGTTTATAGTAGTGTTTAGCCCATATATACGGTGTGTCCACGGATGGACTTAACTATTCCTGTTTTTTTTTTAATATTTCGAAAAAATGTTACTCGTTATAAAAAATTTAACTTTGTCTAAAATGCTAAAAGATATATTTAATATTACTGTAGGATATACAGGGTAATTTAAAATTACAAAAATATGATTTTGAAAAATAAAAAAATCATAAAAATATATTTTTATAACTTATAGTATAAAAAAGTTAATAAAAGTGTCCAATAAAATTTCTTTCCATTGGTTATGGATACTAGGAAAAATAAAGGTTAACGTTAAAAAAAATACGTTGAACCTCTATAACTCGAACCTCCACAAGTAGAAATTTTCTCCAAGTCGAAGTTTATTGCTGTCCTTTGCTTATTTGCTACAATTTTAAACTTATATTCTTTAACTAGAAATCTCTTTAACTCGAAGTAAATTGGCGGTCCCTTGAGTTTCGAGTTATAGATTTTCCACTGTAATTGCAAATAGCTAAAAACGCATGCGTTCGTGTAGTGAAGACGTAAATATTTCAAATTATTAACTTCTACGCTACTCGAACGCATACGTTTGCTGCCCACTCGACGTTTTCTAAGTGTGGACTCTCTAAAGAACATACACAGGAAGTAAGAGAAATAATATTCGTAACTTTAAGAGGGGATTCTTTGCAATATTCTAAGCAAAAAACTTCATAATAAATTATATTCGAAAATGAATCGTTTTCGAGAAAACTAAGTCTCAAATAATTAAATTTTTCCCAACATTTGGTAACGTTGCAAGAAATGCCTTAAATCTTAAATTACTGAATAGTTTTACGCAACTTTTTGTGGAGAATATTTTTATTTAATGACGCTTTCAGTACATTACATGTACTCAAAAAAAATGACAGAACCTACCGATACGTGGCGATACACACCACCAATTTCCACGATTATCAATCACTTATTTAAAACAATGCAATGCACCAAAAAAGCCAAGAAAAACACAACATTTGTAAATAACATAAAGTTACAGTTATTAATAATAACAGTATTTTCGTATGTTTCGACTTCTCTTCAGTTGAATTCAAAATTTGTTCTTCGGTTTTTACTCCAACTTCACGATGTCTTCCGCAATTGTTAAAATTAGGCACTACGCTCCCTGTGTACAAAAGTCTTTGGGAGTCTTCTACAAATATTCTTCTAGCTACTAGCCTCGAGTAAACATCACTTGCATTAATGGATGCGAGAATCTATCAAACAATTTTTTTCCAGATGTGGGTATTTATTTTTTTGCCTACCGAAACGATGTCGCGTATGACGTTGCCAATTGTGTAAGGGATTTTGGTCTGTTATTCTTTGGAAAATTATATTTAATAAGCAAGAATATATGTATGTTACAAAGACCTTTTTGCTTAGAATAATGCAAGGAGTCACCTCTTGAAGCCACGACCATTATTTCCCTAACACCATGTATTTTCATTAAAAATATTGTTTTTCAGATTTACCCCACTCATGGAAAAACTGCACAAATTTCACGCAGCCTACGAGCACTTCATGACCCAAGCGATTTATCCGCGTACGGAAAACACCCGCAAGATAATAAAAAGAATGTCCTTCAAGGATAAGAAACTCTTTAATTTTGACATTACTACACTTAATTGGGAAAATTATTTTGCTAACTATTGTAAAGGGATAAGGGTGTATGTGCTTAACGATCCCATTGATACTGTACCTGAAGGCAAGAAGCACTTTGCCCGTCTGCGAAAGATTTTTATTAGTGTCCTTTTAATTGTTTTAGTGGTTTTCTATTTCTTAGGAAAAATTTTTGTATTGCATGTGATTCCCTATGTATTTGGCATAATATTGTATGTTTTAGGAGGTTTAAGTTGTTAAATTTTTAATTTTTATTATTCTTAGGTCCGCTAATTAAATACAGTATATCCACTAGACTGGGACAAAAATTTCGACTATTTTTTTAATATAATAAAAATATTGTTCAAGTTGACAAAAAAATATATCCTGATAGTTGCTTTCTTCTTCTTCAAAAAAAAAAATATGAACACACATTCTTAAAGAACATTAAAGTTCTTACAAAAAAGCCCTCCGTAAACTGTCGTCAAATAAGTCGTTTTCATGTAATCGGACTTTGAACATTAAACATTTTTTCAATTTTGTTTCTTAAATTCGGAATTTTGTTACTACTAGAAATATCAATAGTTAAATAAATCCAATATATATATTTTCAACTGATGGTCTACAAAAAGGCCTCTTTACATGTGTTATTAAATTCACTCCTCTAAAAGATATATAAGGACTTTAATTTATTGAAAATTGTCAAAAAACCTTTTTGTAGCATTTAAATATGTATTGGATTTATTTAAATACCAATACTCTTTCTTTCTTTAGGTCCTCATCCAATAATATTTTTAAAAATTAGTCCTAACGCTTGGGAACATTTTAAGACATTATTCCAAAAATCACTTAACGAAAATAGCAAAAAAATGTAAGAGAGCAAAAAGTTGGGTAATGAAAGGGACAATCCTAATATTTGAATTAAAAAAATAGTGGCGTCAGAAAAAAGTTCTGGAGGGAGAAAAGAGTAAAAAAAAGTTTAATATACCTATTTTATGCATAAAAGTTGAAGTACATTTTGTGCTAAAGTTAAATTTAATATATTTGGAAATATTATATTTCCAAAGATAAAAAACACAAAAATATCAAATTTTTAACACCCTGTGGATTAAAAGTTTTTTAATTTTGCTTTGTTACAATAGGTTTGTTCCAACAGAATGTTGAAAAATGTTAGCAACAATCGTAAAATGCAGAAATTGTTACAAACATTAGTCAGAAATATTGCCAACAGTTTTCTGCTGAAACGAAAAATAAACGAGGTGTGCATACTACTTATACCTCAATACAAGAAAGGTTATGTTAACAATTTGTCAGTAATGTTTGAAGAAAGTTTGCAAACTTTTCAAACAGTTTCCAACGTGCTTCCAACATCTTAAAACTACTGCTGAAACAACAAACAATTGTATAATGTTACAAACATGGCACTGCTGGAACGACAAATTTGACGTGCGCAGAATCCGAACGGTTGCAAACATTTCTGACAGCCTGCTTGAACAAACCTATTAACACTCTTTAAAAATCCAATATTATTGGGTATTGGTGCTTTGCAAACTATTAACGTAAAAAGAAAACCTTTTGTCGCTTTCACGTTTATAAGTTCTAATATTGTCAATGTGCCGATATCGAATTAAGTGAAAATATTCTATATTTCAATATCTTTGAAATTGCCAAGAGAAATTTCTTGCTGATCAAAAAAAAAAAAACTGTGATTGTAAGAAAAAAAACTCTTACAAACATTTAGTTTTCTGGTTTTAAAATGTTCCAAAATTTTAGGACTAAAAATTTTTAAAAATAATATTGGATTAGCATCTAAAGAATGGAAGAGAATTTTCCCTTAAAATATGTATTGGATTTATTTAAATATTATTATTTGTAGTATTAACATAAATCCAAATTCAAGAAACAAAATTGAAAAAATAGTTGAATGTTTAAAGCCCGATTACATGGAAACGGTTTATTTGACTACAATTTACGAAAATAGCTTCTTTGTGGAAAATTGAGTTTTCTTTAAAAATGAGTATTGGTAAAAATTTTTAGATTACCAATTTGCGAGTTCTGCATAAAATTGAGTGTTGTTAAAAATCTGTTCGTCTTAAAGATAGGTCTCCTAATATTAGAGACATTTTGCACCTCTTAAAATAACAGACGGTTTTTGGCCTTTTTATGGTTATCGTTATTTAACATAACGATTCCGGCAGCAGTTTTAGACAGAGATTTTGCAACCTCTTTTAAGAAATTTATTTTGCGTCTGCGCTTTCGACACATAACCTTATTTTTGCCTATGGTTCACCGATTTTAAAGTTAAGGAAAAATCAGTATTTACTTTTATTCTTCATAAGATATAAATTGATATTTAAATATATGCAAACACTTCTGCTGATTTCGTTTTTAAAAGTAGATGCAAACAATACAGTATAAGAAAAACACAAAAAGTAAGGTTAGGTTTGGTAGTAGAATAAAAAGTAAGTGTGCCAGATTGTAACATCTAAATTAATTACTGATTTAGAATATCCGTTAAAGTGCAAGTCCGTTTTAATTTCTTAACACTATTTGATTTTTATTACTGCTATAGATTTTTCACTAATTAGAGCCTATGTATAAATGATATATTAATTAATACGGCATTAAAATTTTAACCTTTTAAATAATTGATATTAAAATTTCTACAATCCGGCAACCACGCAGTTTAACAATAACGATAACGATAACGATAAGCTCTTCGGTATTCATCCGTAATTAAAGGAGTCCGGTATGGTTAATAATGATAACGGATCATGTTTGCGTTACTGCGCACTCTCAGAATAACGTTAACCACAACGGAATTGCAAAATAAGGGGTGCAAAATGTCTCTATTAAGAGCTCAAACCTTTACGATATATTTTTTATCACCTTAAACAATATTTTTGCATTATTAAAAAAAAGCATTTCTTTTGGCCCAGTTTAATATCCGCGGATTGACTATACAATAGCACAAATGGACTAAAAAAGCTAATGTTTAAAAAAGGCGTGTCTGATAAATGAAGATTTACCTTGAGAAATAGGTTTTGTCTGTTACAGGGACTATAAAAACTACAAAAATTGTAAAAGAAAAAAGAGGTTAAAATAACTTAGTAAAGTGTCAAATAACAAAAAGTTTTTAAGACTCATTTAACATCTAAAATTTTACATAAAATAAACAATATTTTCACTTTAGTATTTTTTTCAATTTATGTCTTATATTTTTATTACCTAATTTAATTGGTTTTTATATTGTAAATGATCAATGTGACGATTTGCCACATATTTCTAATTGTATTTTATTGTGTCATCTTTTGAAACCGAATTTTAAAATTTAGGTAAAAAAGTGTAAAGTATTAAAATAAACATTGGTATTGAAAACTAATATTACGTGGTTTTTATTGAAATTTCAAATATTGTCGAGTGAATATGATCTAGTTGTTGACATGTGTCTTGTCTTTTTATTCCGTAGAGTTGCCACAAGTAAATAAAGAGGGGTGTTGGCTCCTCCCGCACCTTGTCATGATGGCCATTTCTTTTAAAACAATATATTTTGTAAAATTTTGTTTAACTTAATTTGTAGTAAATTATTTCCTTAACAAAATATCATATATGATAAATTATTAAATAACAAAGCCTGTTTCTATTATCCAGTGTCGTAGCCAGGGTTTAGAGGGGCGAAAGGGACAAAGTACTTTTGCTTGCATTTTTAAAATCAAAATTTCGTTTTAAGTAACTGCAACTGCTTAAAATCAGAAGACTTCAATTTTACATGAGGTAAAAAAATGCAGCAACATATTATACAAGGTGTCTCAAAAGTATGGAAACCGGTAAATACCTACCACTAGCGTCTAGATCCTGTCCATAACTGATGGGCCACAGTTTTGCCATTTTGGCTTTAAAACCGTTACCCAACTTTCGCGCCGAATGAAATGATTTGCTAATAATGAGGGTATGTTTTGCTTTTATGGCTGTGTCTGTTTCGTTGGAAGACTTAAAAAGAGTGCTTGGATATTTTTAGTATTGGATTCCCTTAGAGAATTACATTTGTGTAATAAATGTAATATTTTCACCATAATTCCCCGTCTTTTTGCACACAATTTATGATTTAAAGCTAAAGTGGCCCACAATATTATTTGATATTCACCTTTTAAAACCCCGTTTTTTTATATATATTTTATACCTTTTATCAAATAAATTGGGAAGGGTTCCTTTAAAAAATGCAGCAAGCCATGCAAAATGTTCAATTTAATTCAAAAAAGTGTAAAATACGTAGAAAAATGAAGTTTTAAAAGGTGAAAATCAAATATTGTGTACCACTTTTACTTAAAATCAAGAATTGTGTGCAATAGTGAAAATAAGGTTAGTTCAAATACCAACTTTAATGATGGATATCTCAGAAACAAAACCTTGCCGCCAAAAAAATCTTTCAGATTCGTGATCAGCGCCCCAAAAAAACCCGTATACCAAAATGTCATTAAAATCGGAGTTGCGGCCGGTTTCTAGATAATTACCGTGACGTTATCCTTATTGCCCACAAGAATAATCTTTCGTTAATGAAATTTATTTTAAGGCAAAAATAGAATGGGACAAACTTTTGTCTGACTCTTTGATATTTCACATGACACATTTTTATTTTACCAGCAGTTTAAATTTGATTATAAGAATATTATAATTTTCCATTAAAACTAATTAAATTATGAATTTTAATCCAAAATGCCACGCGAGAGGGTTAGAGTTAAAATTTCCCATCCCAAGCCTACTAAATAACATTTTTTTAATATTAAAAGCAATGAAAATACGCCTTACAAAGAAATCAATATAAAAAAGTTCTTTGATATTACCAAAATATAATGATCTAGCAGTAGTAAAAAAATATATCATTCTAATTGCCGATATTTGATTCTACCAATAAAACTAATTGTCATAAAATTACCAATCACCCTTTACAATTAAATCAATTATGATAATCTGTTTGTTTAAAACACGTTTTAAATTTATTTCTTAATGTATGGCCTAAAAAATTTATTTAATTATAAGGAATTTATTATTATAAAATGAATTATTATCTTACTGCATTGCTAACTTAACAAGAAGTTTCGTTATCACAAACAAATTGTATAAAACACTTCCCCGCCAAAATTCAAATACTTCAAAATGTTACTAACGATGTAAACCTGGCAACACTGTGGGCCCATCAGATATGGACAGGATCCAGACGCTTGTGTAAATACCTTAAAAATTAGGGAAAATAAAAAAATGTCAAATAAAAAAATTGAATATAAGTTTAAAGGGCATCTTTTGGTGACCTTGCAAAAAATGTAACAAATTGGAGCCGTCATTTTTATTAGAGAAATTGAAAGCTGAAAAAAGTTTGCTTATAACCGTATTGATAAGCTAAGGGTCAAGAGTTATCAAGGTAACATGTGGAGGTTAATTATTTGGTATAAAATGTATGTAATTTAAAAAGTAAGTAATTACAAAATAAACTTTAAAATTAAAAATTGTAAAAAATAAATCAGAATATCTTATGGCGACCTGAGGTTGACCTTAAAAATGTCTTTGATAACACTGAATTTCAAAAAATATTTGTTGTGTTCCTACGAATTATTAAACACGATTTTTATAG
>JACEGR010004414.1:0-87802 GCA_014170235.1 Listronotus bonariensis
CTTTGGACAATCCACGAAGGCTGAAAGCCTAAATACTAACGTACCGTGGGTGTCTTAAACAGGGTAAGAGGAAGTTTGTTAACACAGGACTTAAAAACTTGAAGATTTGGGGGAGGAAGGAAAGACCTCCGCTGGCAGCAGGTTCCACAGTCTAGAAACTCTAGGGATAAAGAACGAACGAAATGGGAAGTTCGGGGCCTGTCCAATTGAACTGTATAGGGATGCATACGCGCGGCACCACGAGTTTCTCTGTTGGGAACTGCAAGAGGAGGGACTATACTGGACAATTCGTCGGAGCAGAAGCCGTAAAAGTATCTATAGAAGAGCGATAGATCTCCCACAGCTCGACGATGGGCAAGAGAAGGAAGTCTTTGAGTAAGTAAAGGATCATTAATAAGACGAACAGCCCTTCTTTGAATGGCATCAAGAATGCTGAGGGTTGTAGGGGATGCCATTCCCCAGACATGAGAACAATATTCCAGAGAGGGTCGAATTTGGGACACATACAAAGTGTATAAATTGGAAGGAGAAAAATACTTTTTGGCTCGGAAAAGAAATCCAAGCTTTTTTGAAGCCGCGGTGGCTATAGATACAATGTGTTTATGCCAGTTAAGGTTATTCTCAAATGTGACGCCCACAAGGTTAAATGTGTCCCCGCTCTGCAAAACCTGGCCACTCATAAGCAAAGGATGGGTGTTTGATGATTTTTTCGCGACAAGGAACACGATTGTGTTTTGGATGCATTAAATTGAACGAGATTTTTGGCGCCCCAATCCAATATCAAGTTGAGATCCTGTGAAAGAGATATCTGCATCGCCCTGCGTTTGCTTTCCAAGTCGGGTTGAGAGATTGGTTTGGGAACCTGAAGAAGTGGAGTGAAAGGGTACTATCGTCAGCATAACTATGAATGGGATTGGTTGTGGAAGAAAGAAGGTCGTTGATGTGAAGAAGAAACAAAGTTGGTGCTAGTACTGAACCCTGAGGCACTCCAGCATTAATTTCGTGAAAGCTTGAAGAAGTGGCCACGTATATTTAACTTAACGATATATTGATATCGAATATATTTTCGATATTTGTGGTAAATTACACAAAATTAAAAAAGCATTTTTTAACTTAAGTTTTTTCGAAATGTCAAAATTCTCGTTACAGTTAAATAATAAGATTAAAGTATAAAGGAATTTTTACTATTATGCCGTATTATTTATTTCCTCACTACCTGTTAGAGAAAAAAATTAGGTAATATAAAATAATTAAAAATGTTTGATTTTTTGACAAAAATAAATCCTTTACCAAAAAGGAGGGTAACCTAAAAGGCGTAAGACAAAGGGATCCTTTTCCAAAAGGTTTTCAACATTTTAATAAAGTAACAACCCAGTTCGTCTGGAACAAGTTTGGTTCTGTTTGTTTCGCCTTCAATTCGGTCCTTCAGTTATGGAAATAACCACAGGACAATTTTATCTTTGTCCAATATAAAATAATTTATTGACATTTTTTCTCCCTCTTCGATATATCAAATAATTGATATTAGTCAAAACGATCGATTTATCGATTTTTTAAAAAATTTGACATCCCTAACGGTGGTGTATTTTATCGGAAGTGTCATTTTTCTTCTTACTAAGGTAAAAATTCCTTATTTTTATTTTAAGTTGTTTATGGATACTTTTTAGTATCACTTAAAGTGGCTTCATTTTTTCTTTCTTGAAAACAAAGCGAGATACAAATAAAATACAAAAGACTGAAAAGTTGCATCTTTAATTGCTTAATCTGGAATTATAAAAAGTTAGTGGTGTACTTTTTCTCAATAATATTGGCTGTGGTGCCCACTGGGATGCCACTGGATCCAATAATCTTAATCTAAGTAGAGCTTTACAGGCGCCTTATTACCGTAAATTAGTATATTACATTTTATGCAAATCAGTGGTTATCAGTTTTTAAAATTTTTAAAAAATACCGACTTTATTAAAAGACTTAAACGCCCTGGATCTCGAAAGCAAAGCGTCTTCAAATATATGTTTATATAAACTTTTTACTTAAAAGTTCCAAGAAATCATTTCCTGAAATTATAGTCATCACCTATTTTACACCCTGTGTTTGTAATGCCAATAGGGACATAAAAAAGTTTATACAAGAATATAAGTGTGTTAAATATCTTTTTCCCATTATTGCTTTAATTTACCAATAATATTTATGGCATTAAGGGTAATTTGTCACTAACTTTATTACATTTAGTAGTATCGATTGGCCAACTAATAAAATATTTCTAACAGAAAAAACGGTACGCCACTGACTGTGTAAATGTGTGTAAAATGTTTATGCGTTTTTAGATTACGCAAATAGAAATACAGCTTTAATGACTGGTATTTTTTGTTTCGTATCTTGTTAAGTATAAAAAAATACAATAAAATGCATATATTTTAGACCATAAAAAAGCATTTCGCAAAGTTTTTCTTTTAAAAATAAGTTTTATAATTTTTAATAAGCAGCTACATAACAATAATTTAATACTTTTTAAATTAAGGTATACATTTAATCTAACAATTTTACCTAAAATTAGTGTTTTCAAGATTTTTTAGTGCGTTAAAAAGTTGTATTGTAACAATTTGTATCTTGAAAACGAAAAATTCGCAAACTTATTTATATAAACTTATCTTAACATTATTTATGTTGAATCTGCCCATATATATTTTTTTTAATTCTGTAACACTATTTGTGGTCTCTTAAATGTGTAATAGATGAAAAACTTTTTATTTTGTAATTTCTCAGAAAATGGTATTCCTAATAAAAATTGGTGCATGGTTCAAAATTGTATTAGCAGCAGTAGCCAGGGTGGCCGCCATTATTAAGGGGTTAAAGTATTTAAAATTTATTTTAATTTAATTTTCTGAATGTAAACATTTTATTACAATTCGGTAAAAAAATCGAACAAAATTAACGAGGATACAGCGGTCTAAGTAACCACGTCACATCTATGACTCTTTTTATACATACGTGTTATTATAATTTTTTAGTTTTTAGGGGCCCATTTTTAAAGGTACGAGAATAGAAATCTTTTCAAAACGAAAATCTTCTTCCTCTTTTTCAATATAATTCTTTTGAATATAATAGAAAAAAGCAAACAAAAGAGAAAACTTACACCCTTTTTATTTGGAACTTCTCATCCAAGTCAAAATAAGGCACCAGAACTAACGCGCTTTTCCTACAACTTACAGTTTCTTTACCCATTATAACTCCAAAACTACTACACTGCCGACTACACTACACTGTGACATTTTTTCAAAACTAAGTTTTGATGTTTTCGTATCTTATTAGCCCAAATCTATTTATTCTTGCAAAAAAAAATCGATATTTTTATTTAAAAAAAAACTGGTTAAAAAAGAAAAACAAATATGCCATTTTGTACGTATGGTTAAAAAACGGGGTTTTAAACTAAACAATAACTTCAAAAGTTTTGCTCATTCTATAAATGTTTAGCAATAAGATAAAACAAAAAAATAATTTTTAAATCCTTACTCCTTCCTTAAATTTATATCGTTTATGTAAAAGGAATATTAATAGGCCAAATCTTAAAACGCTATTTTCTCTAAAGTTATAAAAATGCACATACGGTGTTTTTCATTGGACGGCAGTACATTAATCCTTTAAAATGTTTACTACTATTTCAAAGATAACGCTGGAGAGTTTGTTTTTTAATATGTCAATATGTATAATCTTTATAAAAACAAATGAGCCATTCTATGTCTGTTAGTATTCTGCTATAAGTTGTGGTTATTGTAAATTATTTTTTAGGATTAGAAAAAATAATAATATAAAGTATATTAATTATACAAAATTGTGTCGGACACAAAAAGTAGTTTCTTCTTTTTTTTCAATATAAGTCATTTAAACTCACAATTCATATTTTTTTTACTTAAAAAAATTTATTATCCCCCAATTAAATATATTTTAATAACTTTTTTTTCTATTATTGCTCAGTGTTTTATCCTTGGCAATTTTTTTCCAAAGTTTATGCATTAGGAAACACCCTGTATATAGCCTGCAGGTCGAATTAAGTTGCAAAATACTCGTACACAAGAACGAAACCACAATACAAGCATAAAAAGACGTAAAAAAAAAAACTTAAAAGATTACCTACTTAGTAAGTAGTAGTAGTAGTTACGAAGTACAAATAAAACAAATACTAAACTTCTTTAGCGCACCTAAACCAAACCTAAGAAGGAAGTGGAGAACAAATCGTAATGGAATTCAGTTGTTCTGTTCAGGAAACCTGGTTCAACTTTATACGCTTCACACTGCACATGCAAATTATCTAAATTTTCTTGAAAACTTTATTAAATTGTTCGCTTTGTTTAAGTTTACCAAAAGTCCCTTTTCTGCCACAGCATTTCTTCTGAATTTCTACAAGTTATGATTAAAGTAAAATATAAACTGTGGTTGGCTTTGAACTAAGTTTAAGCTTCCTAAAATTATTTATCTCTCCTTTGCTTCCAAAGTATTTCAATTTTCTGGAGTATATTCTTCTATTGTGTTACATTTTCTTTTTTAAAAGTTTTGTGTTTTATAAAAGATAAAAAAATAATTAAATGCAAATTACATATTATGAAAATATATAAAAAATAGATTAGTTTAAACACAACTGGCGACTGTAATCCAAAAGGCAGATTTGTAACCGGTTTTACTTAACTTAAGCCATTTTTTGTTGTTAATACGGTCAAAACATTTTAAACACATTACATTTTCTTTGTTAAACGGTGACGTCATGTACGTTGCTTATTTAACCGTGTTAGAATACATCGCGGATAATAGTTTAAAAACAGTATAGTAATCTTTGTCGGGCGAGAGTTCCTATGCATCGTACTTATTAAAAACATTGTTTCGGTCATTTTTCGTAAACTTTATACGTGGCTGTACATGGCAAGTGAAAAATGTTTATATTTGGTGTAAACAAAAGCACATATTATTCATAAAAATAAAAATCATAATTATAACCTAAAAGTTTATTGGGCTGTGACGCAACGGTTTGAAAACATACATTTTCTTGATTCTCATATTTATATTGTCATTTTTAAATATGGTTTGAACCAGTGAGACGAATACGGTTAACAAAAAATTTGACTTTAACCTGTTTATTTTTTGTTGTTTATTTGTTGGAATTTGCCCCCTTTCGGATAACCGATCGATCTGAAATTTGGTACACGCTCTTAATCTTGGTGACAATACAATATATTATATTTCTTGTTAATCCAAGATGGCCCCCGATACAAAATGTCGGATTACATAATTCTTCATCTACAACATCAATATGGGTATCAAATAAAAAGGCTCGAATGGTAAAATAGAGCTCATTATGAAAAAAATCCAAGATGGCCCCCGCCATAAAATGGCGAAATACATATTTTCCACTAAATCCTCAATATAAAATCGTTGCTTGGTTCTAATTAGTTCTAGCGCCCAAATTAAGCAACTTTGTATCTACAGTGTGTCTACGTAAGTTGGCGTCATATGGGACACTTTTTTATTTCTAATTTTACTAAAGAAGTTATTCTTTATAAAATTATATTAAATTGTCCAAGTCATCTACGAGATTTGAACAAAAATGTAATTGTTGCTCAAGAGTAAAGTACCTTTTTTCCGTAACGGGAAAATAGTTTGACGTTGTATCTCTGTTAAAAGGTACTAAAATGTGACTTTTCAAAAAAAAAATTACGGACAAAAACAGAGTATTTTTCCCGGACATACGTACACGTAAGTAAAGGTAAATATTTAATTTTAGAATAATTTATTTAATACTTACATTTACTCTATATTAGGAGTACAGCCACATATTTTTTATTGTTATAATGACTTAAATAAATATTACTAATAAAGTACCAATTTAGTTTTTTTCTATTTTTATTATTATTATTATTTTTTTTTTTTTTTTGAAATATAAATGAGAAATTCTGGTTTATACATCTTTGCAATAATTTTGTTATTTATAAATTTTATTGTAAAATATTAAATAAACTTTTCAATTGACTTTTATTTAAACAAAAATAATGTAAATTGCACTAATGTACAAACCTTGATTTTCTTGATTTAGCCATAAAAAAAATTAAAAACATTTTTTGTAAATATTATTAATTAATTCTAATAAGCAATTTTCGATATTAGCAAAAATACAGGTACTTTACTCCTGAGCAAGAATAACATTTTTGGCCAAACCTCGTAGATGAATAACACAATTTGATATCTGATGGTTGCATTTAAGGTTTTGGACCATGCAGAATTTTTTATAAAGAATAACTTTTTTCCGTAAAATTACCCCTATTTAGGGCGTTAATTAGAGTATTACCATATTTATTTTACAGGGTGTTTGAAGATATTTTTGACCAATTTTGATCGTGAATAAGTTTAAAACAAATTAGAATATCAGAAAAAAGAAACAAAAAGCCTAAGATTTTCTAAAAGTTCTTTTATCATCTTCTCGCTATTTGGTTGCAACCTTCCCTTTACACAAAACACAATGGCCGATTTCCCGAAATAGGGCAACTTTGTTATTTTAAATGAAAAACTCTGTAATCTTTCCGCTTAAAAAAAGTAAACTAATCTAAAGTAACTTCTAAAAATAATGGAATTATTGATCTCTAAATAATTGACCGCACCGGAACTAGGATTATTATTTGACAATGAAAATTTGCTATACAGGGTGTTTCACAACTTATCCGAAAAACTTTCTGGAGTTAATTCTACATTAAAAAATATGAAAACAATGTCCTAAAGGTCTTCGTTTTCGAACTACAGGGTGTTAAAAAATTTAAAAAATTATTGTTATTATTACAATTGGGATATTTTAAAAAATTTTGGGGACGCCTTCTATGCACCAATACAGATTTTTGGCATACAAGAGAAAAAAATTAATTTACACCAGTGTCGTCCATGGGGGTTTAAAGGTTATTATTATTATTTTTAATGGTACGTCACTGCATTTTTTTAAATGAACATATTTATTAACTTCCTCGTTAGATTTGGAACAAATATGATTTTTGACTTTTTTTTTATTTGATGTACCCGGTTTTCTCGTAAATAAATAAAAACCAATTCTTAGCATGGTCATTTCGTATCGATACAATCAAATTCTTTAGTAAGAAAATTACCTTTTTATTTTTAGATATTCTGCTAAAAAACACTTAAAAAAACAATATAAAAAATTTGTCCTAAACTTCTCAGTTTTCGAACTACAGGGTTATTAAATATGTTAAAAAATTATTCTCTTTTTTATTTTTTTTTTTTCTACATATTTTTAAAAGTAAAATTTATAAAAAGGTTATTTGTAAATGAATAAATGAATTTGATCGTAATGATACAAAATGACCATGCCAGGTGATTTTTATTTTTTTGGAATCAAGAATGCTTAGGGGGACATAATATACCCCAGAAATAAGGAGTAATATTTCAAGGAGGTCGGATTTGGGACACATATAAAGTGTATAAATTAAGGAGAAATACTTTTTGGCTCGAAGAGAAATCAAGCTTTTTTGAAGCTGCAGTGGCTATAGATACAATGTGTTTATGCTGCCAGTTAAGGTTACCTGACGCCCACAAGATTAAAGGTTTTTGCTCTTATTGTGGTAGGCGGTGAAACAAAACACTGATTTAAAGTGTGATAAAAGCTTCCGAAGTGTTAAAAAAGTTACTTTTTAACACTCTATGTAGTGAACTAGAATGGAGTACTTTAACTTCATGGTAAAGACAAAAACAGCATTTTTTTAACGCCCGTGGAAAATGTATTTTAAGAGGTGGAAAATTGTATTGGAAATATGTAGATTTCTGTCCTTTCGGAGATAAACCTTTTGTGGTCCAGACACTAAAACTTTGGTTACTATTTACATAGCAGTTAAGCTGGCTTATTCTTTTTGTTTTGTAATTGATTTATTAAAGAATTGGCCTGTATTTTTGCTACTTAACAGCCGCTTAAACCCTGTATAGCAAAATATATACGCCACATATTTACCGAAACCAGGCTCCTCTTTACCACAGAACATCTTTCCGATAATTTCTTAAGAAAATTGGATGGTAATGTTAGGTTTTGGTTAGAAATTTACAAGACAGGTGAAAGGATAATAACTTAATACTGGGATCGCCTCCTGTTTCGGAATTTGACTCCTAATTCAGCTAATAATGATTGGGTAAAGAAGCCGGCGGCACCGTTAAGCCGCCGAAAAACGTGACAAGCAACATTTCTAATTGAATTAGTAGTTGAATTTCTTGCTCTGCTAATTATAAAAAGTTTTGGGATATCATTAAAATAAATAAGCTTACATTGGATTATTAGCTGTATTAGATATATCCGGTACTTTGAATAAGTATAAGATGCAGCATCATACCTTTTTTTCAAAATGTAACAAAACCAGTTTTATGATTCCCAAAGTTTTTTAGAAAAGTTTTGTTTAACTCTATATACAGGGTGTTTCTTAACAAATGTGAATAAATTTAGGAGGTGATTCCAAATAAAGGTACTTCTTTATTTACATGGGGTAAACACTCAACTATTAGGGAGATATAGCGAAAAACAATTTAACAAATAAATGTATTAGGTTTATTTTTGAGATATTTATCATTAAACCTACAAAAGGAAATTTATCTTATTTTTCACCATAATATGTCTTCTTCTCTTTGCAAACAATTCCTTGATTTAAAGGTAAAATGAAATACAATATTTGATTTTCACCTCTCAAACCTCAATTTTTTATTTATTTTATCCATTTTTTTACATGCACTCAAAACTCCAGTTTCAATCGCAAAAGCCATGGCGGCGCCAGTTTTACCCAAAAAAGAGTTTTTTTAATGACTAATTGCATTACATTTATTTATTCGCAATATAAAAAATAAAGTTGCACCTGTACCTGTGGCATACGTGAGTAGATAATGACTGGTGTTAAGTTTGTGCACGTTGATGTTTCTATCGGTTAGTCGAGTTGGCATTTTAATTGCTAACGATTTGCTCAAAGTGGAAGTAATCTCCACAAAATATAAGAAAGGAGCCACAAAGGAGAAACGACCGAAAATCTTTTGCCAGTTAAATCAAGGCAACAGTATGATCCGGGAGTATGTGCATGTTTGGTATTTGGAAAGATGCGAGACGCAATTCTTCAAAAAATAACCGGAAACCGTTTTAATGGCATATTGTCAGGGACTGAGTGAGTTATTGATTTTATTTGTCACACATGTTTGTACTAAACTCAGTCTTTTATTATTGAGAGAAATAAAACTGGATAAACAATAAATTATCGTATGTAATAAAAAGCCGATCGAACTCTCTCTGGACCGCGTATTCCACCTAAGGTCTAAGTTACCGTTGATGGTCTGTGAAAATATAGACATTTCGCAATACCATCAGTCTCATATACTTTTTGCGAGTTAGAGTCGAAAGGATACGCCCGAAGAAGTCTGAAGTTTTAGAAGGATAACAAATATTAAGTTTATGGAATGGACTGTTTTTCTATACAAATTGCGTTAGTGCTACCACCGCTGCTACCATCACAAAAAACACCGACCATTCTATAGTGGGATCAGCTACATTTTCCGGGACATTTCAAAATTGTAATTTTTATTTTGGAATTAAAAGTTTAATTTTTAGTATTGTTTAAAGAAAAATTATTTTTGTATAAAACTTGAGTCTTTCTATTATATTGAGAGAAATAAAAATTGGATAAGCAATAAAATTTTCCATATGGCGCATTAGGGCATTATAAGCGGGTATTATCATAATGCCCGCTTATAATGCCTAGTGTAGATAACAGGTATTATTGCTACCATAACATATTCCGTTTCTGAGGTATTACAGATCAATATAATAGATGGGTAAAACTGCCAATTTGTAGTAAAAAACTAATCAGAACTACGTACAAGAGGGAAATGTGTTAAATTAGGGTAAGTTTGCCTATCCAAGTTTGATGATGAATATCCCGAAAATGAAACGTTGCCGAATAAACATTTCAGAGTCGTAATCAACGTCCCCAAATGGGCTAATTTTTATTTTATAGAAAAAGGAAATTTGTGGCATTAATTTAAAAATAATATTATTTAGAATTTTCTCCTTTACTTTGTTTAGTTGAATGGATTCTTGTGGCCCAAATTTTGATTTCTTTTTCAATCACGTCACACGGTAAATCTGTAATGATGCATGTGATCCTCTGCTGGAGGTCACGAATCGTTCGTGGTCTATTCTTGTAGACCTAAGATTTAAGGTAAATTTATACAGTTGATTATTTATATTGCCAAAATAATAAAAAAAAACTGTCAGCCGGACTTTTATTGGCGGAAAGATGGTCAGTCTGCGCTATAAATAAGCTGCGCCAAAATTCGTCATTTTCCTAAACGTGTTTATGGCCTATTTTCGTGTATTGCAGAGAAAAACTTGTAAATAGGTTTTTAAAAAATAATTAATAATTTAACGAAATTTTTAGGAATTTTTTAAAATTTATTTATGTAAAGCGACAATTTACGGTTAAATTAGACACTGGTAGCCACAAATTAAAATAATCATTTATCAAAAAAATTAACTCTACCGACTATTATTTTTTAATATATTTTTAGTGCAAATATCGAATATTGTGTCAGAATAATTTAAAAATTTATCACTGACAGTGTTTTTTAATTAATAATGATATAGGAAAATGTTCTGTTAAAAAAAAATGGAAAAATATTACGCCTTATAAAACACTCTGTAAAAATATTAGGACCACGTTTACCTCTTATTATGTAAGTTTACATATACCAGAAATACTATGACATATCTATTTTCTTGGTTCAAGGGTACATTTCCTAAAACAACGATAAATATAAGCAAACAATTGAAGAAAAAATTACAACTTTTATACTTTTTAAAGTTTCTACAAATCGTAATATTTTTCAAGAAAAAACCATTAAGGGACTTTGTGTCCTAAGGACGTCCTTTTAAAACCACCAACTTTTTGAGGTTAGGTTTTTGTAACGTTAAATTATCAAAGCGTTTCTTTGGAAGTTCTTATAGTATAAGATTTAGTGAACCCTTCGAGTAACGTAAGACCTGTAAGGCTGGAAATTTGTATAGTGATGAGTCATAGCATGCTAAGTATGGAAATCATCACTTGGCAGGCATCAGCCGTGCACATCATCACCCTGTATATTTTTGAAATTAAATGAAATAATGAAAAATAAAAGAACTTGGAGCTGTAAGCTTGAACATTTTTTAAGATTTAGTTCATTCATAGCAAGGTTTGAAAAAAATTGACAGACGTTTTCGATGAGCACAAGTACTTGCCAGGCGAACTGTAAGGTGTGGCTGACTTGGATGGCCATATTTCCAGAACTATAAGAGATAGACCATATTAAATATGGCAACATAGCGCTACCTTCCCTACTATTATCAAACTAGTAGTACTGAACACAACTATGCAGTTTGGTGACCTAATTCTAAGCAATGCTGGTACAGTAGCATTAAAAAGTTCTGACGCTCTTATTCCTAACCCCTTTATTTAAAACATGTAAAAAATCTTTAAAATAATTTAATATTTTGCATGCTAACTAAACAGAGGTATCCTTCTTATCGCCTGATGTTGCTTGCATGTTCGCAACATATTTTCAAGTTCTCGAAATGTGAAACCACGCGACGGGCGGTAATAACGAAATTATCTGATAATAACTTGATCCCGGGGCGTCTTATTCGTGGCTACGCTGAAGTCCATTATATAAGGTATGATGTCAAAAATGAACTCACACATTTGAATGATGATGCCCCTGCTATTAGGCCGGTAGCGAGAACACAATACTAATGACCTGTGATTTGGGTTTCTTGTAAAGCGGTAACGCGTTTTTTTGTCTTATTATATTGCTTGGATGAGAATGGTTTTGAGAAAGTATACTTAGTTATAATTTTTAATAATTTTTCTTTTATTGTCTTTATTTAACTACTGATCAGTTAATAAATAAAGATAAAGAAAGTCCAAGAAAGTAGAATTATTGAAAACATAACATTGTCTACCACCTTTAAAGAAATGTATAGTTAATGTATTGGTAAAGCCTTAATTATAATTTAATAGAATTAATTTACTCTGTTTTAGAAATTCTTTATTTATGTGTATGATAATAACACTTTTAAAACCTTTTAGGGGAGATTCTTTTGACGAGTCCACCACGAATATTCATACCGCCATATATGCGGCGCCGGCGCTTTAAGCCAGCCTCTCAATGTCAAATGTTTTGGGTGTTAGACTGGGCAAACGCGTCACTCTTTTGTCGGACAAGTTTACCACAATGTTTTACATGCAATTTGTAAACATTATGCCAAAAATCGTAAGTGTCACACTCACGAACTATAGGGCCGATTGACATGTTTTGGATATCGAATTGGGCAGGTTTCGTAAGTGTAGCCTTTACGATTTGCGACACAATGTTTAAAAATTGCAAAGTTGTCCGGCAAAAAATGTGACCTGTTTTCCCAGTCCGACACCCGAAACATTTGTCTTTGGACAAACCACGAAGGCTAAAAGCCTAAATACCAACGTACCGTGGGTGTCTTAAGCGGAGGTAAGAGGGAGTTTGTTGACACGGGACTTAAATACTTGAAGATTTGGGGGAAGGAAAGACCTCTGCGGGCAGCAGGTTCCACAACCTAGAAACTCTAGGGATAAAAGAACGAACAAAGTGGGAAGTTCGGGGCCTGTCCAGTTGGACCGTATAGGGATGCATACGCGCGGAACCACGAGTTTCTCTGTTGGGAACCGTAAGTGGAGGAACTATACTGGACAATTCTTCAGAGCAGAAGCCATGGAAGTATCTATAAAAAAGCGATAAATCCCCCACAGCCCGACGATGTAGCGAAGAGAGGGAAGCCTTTCTGTAAGTGAAGGATCATTAATGAGACGAATAGCTCTTCTTTGAATAGAATCAAGAATGCTTAGGGTTGTGGGGGACGCCATGCCCCAGATATGAGAACAATATTCCAAGGGAGGTCGGATTTGGGACACATATAAAGTGTATAAATTAGAAGGGGAAAAATACTTTTTGGCTCGAAAGAGAAATCCAAGCTTTTTGAAGCTGCCGTGGCTATAGATACAATGTGTTTATGCCAGTTAAGGTTACTTTCAAATGTGACGCCCACAAGATTAAAGGTGTCTTTGCTCTGTAAAACTTGGCCGCTCATAAGTAGAGGATGAGTATTTGATGACTCTTTTCGCGACAAGGAACATGATTGTGTTTTGGATGCATTAAAATGGACGAGATTTTTAGCGCCCCAATCAATATTAAATTAAGATCCTGCGAAAAGAGATATCTGCATCGCTCTGCGTTTGTTTTCCAAGTCAGGTTTAGTAATGGGTTTAGGAACCTGAAAACTGGAGTGAAGGGTACTATCGTCGGCGAAACTATGAATGGAATTAGTTGTGGACGAGAGAAGGTCGTTGATGTGAAGAAGAAGCAATGTTGGTGCCAGAACGCTGAGCTTGAGGGCTCCAGCATTTACTTGGTGAACGCTTGAAGAAATGGCCGTCCACAATAGCACTGATATACGACGATCAGATAGATAACTAGGAAGCCAGCCAAGTACAGGAGTTTTAGTTGAAAGGACCTTGGGAGGGGAGTTTATTAAGAAGTGCGGCATGCCAGACCTGGTCAAAAACTTTGGATATATCAAGAGCGACAATCTGGGACTCACCTAGAAACTCAAGAGACTTATTCCAGCAGTGTGATACGAAGGAAAGAAGATCTGCTATTAGATCTTTATTGGCGAAATCCATACTGTCTGTCATGCAGAATTTTGTGTTTTCATTATTGACCTAGGGACTATAAATTGATATCGTTAGAAAAGTCAGAAAATCCTTTCTCAGTCTCGTGTCAACAAACTTCCTCTTACCTCGCTTAAGACACCCACGGTACATTAGCAATTAGATTTTTAACCTTCGTGGATTGTCGAAAGATAAAAAACTTTTAGGCAACTACAGATTTTGACAATACCGTCTATGTATATTTTGTCTTGTGTTTTACATATTAAAGAAAATCCACACTTAACTGTTAGGTTTTCGGACAGAAAGTTAGCTTACAACCTAAGAAATACATCCGACGTCTTAATAATACAACATAATCTCTCTCTTACGGCCAACAGTTGCGTAATTATGCCATCCAAACTGTATAACCACCTGCCCCAAGATATTAAAACCATACAGAGCATTTCAGTCTTCAAATCTAAAGTTAAACAAATTTTACTTAAACATAGTTTTTATTCTGTAGCGGAATTTTTAAATTGTAAAAATTTAGTAGTTTAAAAGATTTACATTTTTGTATTTATTGGTGTTTAAATATGTACTTTTTAAATGGATTGACGTTTTCTATACATACATGTATGTTTAAAGAAATAAAGGATTTTGAATTTAAACAAAAATGGGTTGCTATTTAAAAAATAATAGTTAGATACAAAAATTGTCAATCTGCAACTTGTTTTATATCTATGTTTTCTACTGGTTACTAAAACTTTGCAATTGGATTTTCTTGCATCCCCTCGGGTTCTTAGATTAATTTGTCTGATCACGGCCACCTAAATGCAATAATAAAAATGTGTCTAAAAAAAGTAGGCTGTACTGTATATAAACTCGCATCACTCTAATTTAAAATTATCCTAGAAATCCATATAAGTTAAAAGAGATCAATTTAAAAATTTAAAATTTAAGCCAGTGCATAGAAAGTTAAAAATATGCTCTTCCCATTTATTTATACCAAGTCTTAGTTTAAGATGTATAATACACTGAAAGTTATGGCTTGTCTTATACATTTGTTGACACCCTGTATGTATAATTCCCCCACTAGCACTTTTTCATAGAGCAAAACAAAGTTTAACTCTAAAGTATCTTTTTCAGTTCATCTGCTGCTTTAAATTCAATTAGCCATGTCCAGTTTATTTGTACAAAATAGCAGTAACCAAATCACTTATCACTAAAATATTCTTGATTTCATACTTAAAGAATTTCGTACGTCTCTTGTCTTTATTTTTAATTATTCACACAACGCTTTGGGCAGTCCTATCTTTGTCCGTTTTTAAGTGAAAATAAAAAAATGATGTTTTTAGTTTGATGGATTTATAAATGGGTATAATTATACAATTTTTATATAAATGTTCATTCATAATTCAATTTGATTACACTATAAAGATAGAAAATTTGGCCTTTTTTAAATGTATTAACAACATAATATGTCTAATGCTACAAAGGCCATCGACCTAGATCCTGGCATAAGAAATTTTTACAGGTTAATATTAATATCTAAAGGAAAATAAATAATAAAATTATGGAAACCAAAAATTACAAATTCTTGCCCGTAATGATTGAATGTTCTTTGACTCTTGCTTGATTTTGACCTCTATCTATAAATATTAGCGAAATTAAACGAAGTGATTTTAAATGTCTGTAGTGTAATTATTTTTTCTATTCTTTAACGCATATAGCCTATCTTTATTAATTAAAAATAAACATGTTTTTAAAGATCATATTTTCCAAAATATTTTATTACAATTACCATCGAATAGTCAATATACATAACACCTGTTTCTGTAAACCATGAATTCAATTCAATACAAAAAAGCCAGATTACTTTCTATTTTTAGTTTTATTTTCGGTTTGCTTTCAAATAATAAGCTATTTTTTTCTAAAAAAGTTCATGCCCATTTTGTTTTGAAAATTTCTATAAAGTTCTTAAGGGTGTAAAGAGCTTTAATCTTAAGCGTGTAAAACAGACTATATTCTTAACTTTGACACACTTTTGCTTAAGAAAATGGCCGCCCTGCCATGCGCTAGCGAACTGCGCGACCTTTTTCCGCCCAGCTGAGTGGAGATACTGTGTTATTCTTTTCTATACTGTGATATAGTCTAATAGAGTACACCACATGACAGAGATAGCACTGCCCAAAACGTTGTGTAAATATTTAGAAACAAGAGACAATGGAAATCCGAAATTCTTTAAGTATCACTACTAAATCATTGTCTACGATATTTAGACAGAAATTCTGGTTTTTATTATCCATAAGGACTACTTAGTTGAGTGTTGTTGGTTTAACAGGTGGCGTCTTACATTATTTATATTAGTTTATTTAATCAACAACTCATTAATTTAAAGTCTGTTAAATTCACCAGGTAATTTTGTATTCAATCTCTTTTCAAGATAAAACAATTAACGCAATCTTGCTTCGCCGCTTCTATCAGTTCAGCCTTTGGATTGAAACATCAAACTATTACCGAGATTTTATCAAGTTTTAACTATAGGCTTAGGTATCAAGCCAATAAACCGGCTGTCCAAGAACAGAATACCATCTGAAAGTTAAAACACCTGTAATTGAGAGCCTACGCTGAGAACAGGAATTTGAATTGATGGCGATGAGAACACTTTAATTATTTATTTTTACATGCCCGGTATTTTTGCATACAGGATAACTTTAATTATACCTGCACCAGTTTTATAAAGGAAACAGTTAGTTAAAAGGGCAAATTGATGTTTTGAAAATATTACCTTTTCTGTAGACAATTTTGTCTCAATTTTTGTTGGGTTAAAAATAAGCTCCGTATTTCACAGCACAATCATACTGCGGATCTATTCACCAATCTTACTTCACATGGTCCCATGCGTCATTAACGTAAAAGTGTGTCCACACCACTGATCTCGATGGATTGCCAATGTTAATAACTGCGCGAAATAAATGTTACATTTAATGGGCGAAGAAACGGGCTTTGTGCGCAAGCAAATCGAGAGTAAACGCACCTGGCGCCAAACAGACTATCCGCATTATTGGAAAAAATTTGTCGACGGCGTCCTGGTTTTCTGTTCGGAGTACGGTAGCAAATAAGCCTCACGGTCAGACCGCGGATGGAGGGTACGGCGTGCCGGTATTTTTATTTTACCACGGCTTTTAAGTGCGCATGTCCGTCCACCCTCAATTTGATTTACTGCACGAGGTCGTAAAATCCAAAAATGCTTCTTGCCACCGCGGATCTAAATGTAAGTTATCTATGGTCCACACTTAGCGAACGTATATGGTCACATAACCAAAATGTGCGTACGTTTTGTTTGGCATGTGATCTAAAGTCTATATTTAGCGTGCAGTGTCGTTCGCCTCTGTTACAACAGTTATTTGCAGCCTGCTTTCTTTTATGACATGCAAAGCTTTCGTCCATGAATTTTTTATGTCTACACTACTCGAATTCATACGTTTATTGCTGTGTGCCCGTATACGTTCGCGAAGTGTGGACACACCTTAATGTTACTTAAAAATTATGTTTGTTAAGCGAGATTATATTAAAGTGAAATGCGACACTGCGTATTCAAGATTGGAGAATCAAGGGCCTGAGTATCAAAAAAGACATGCATCGTATTAAAATGTTTTAAATAATTAATTGAAATAACATTTGCAATATTTTGTGCTTCATCTTTAATAAAATAAGTAAGAGTGATATTTATTTATTTATATTATTTATTACATATTATGTTCCCAACAAGAACAATGCATGCGCCAAATGTTACAATCTCGCAGAGTAAGATCCCCTGAAGATGCCTCGTACAATCTATGACTAAACGTCGGTAAATCCTTTCCTTCACGAGGTCGAGATATCCTGGATTTTTCATTTGCCTACTAAATAAAAATTGAACTCATGAATAAATATATGGATTTAAAAATCAGGTCAGAATTTTTCCTAACTTTAAAAAACTGGCGATTCTCTAAAGACTCGATAGTAAATGGAAGGGAACTGACCACGGATTTCTATTCAAAAGTAATCATAATCATACACCTAAAAAACAATTTTAAAAGGTAAATTGAGTACTGGGAAAAAATAAAAAATATTCGTAGAGTATGGGCCACACAAATAGTTGCAAAACGAGGTTCGGCGCACTCTTCGATGTAACTTGCGGTGTTGCTAACGTGGTTCACGACGTGGTGTAGTGTACGAGGTTTTACAATTCTGAACACGGCATATTATTTTAAAAACTTAAAGCATGGTCATTACTGTCAAATTCTACACCGGGTGAAAACTAAATTACTCTTCAGCATTTCATTTCCTTTAGTGAAAGAGAAAACCTTTAAATTTTAGGATGTAGGTGTGTTATGAGATGCCATTTTTAGATATAAGGATTTTTGCCTGTTACTTCAGGTTTAACCGGAAGTAATAAAAACTTTAATATTTAAAATGAAACACACCGTGTATATTTTTAAAATTTAAATTCTACAAGTCATTTCTGCAATAAAACCTTTTGTATGTCTATAACCTTTTTTTTATGTTAAGAAGAAACGGAGTTTGGAAAGGTCGAACGACTTCCCAATTAACAGTTCCATAAGTATTGTGTCGTCGTCTGGACCTTTTTAGACGCCGATTTTCTTAACTAAAAATAATAGGTCGTAGGTATATCATAGGTTTTATATTAGAAGTAGCTTAAAGAATTTAAATTCTTAAAAATATATAGTAGGAGTATTTTATTAAAGTTATCAAGGTTATCATATTTAGAAGTTTAAATTTTACAGCACTTCTGGTTAGACAGGAAGTAGCATTATAATGACCTCTAAAGGTAAAGTCTTTTAAAAGAACTATTTTAAGCATTTTACATTTTTGTGATGTTTATTTGTTCCTGCATAAAACTACATATGCAAGAAAATTTCTATTAATCGATAATATTATTTCTAGTTAATAATTTTCGCCGTTCTATATGACAACTATTTATGGTATCAAAGCAAAGTTGAAAGAATATTTTATTTACACTATGGAAAGAATATAAACTAGATAAGGGCAGTACAGGCATATCCACGTTATTTAAATAATTTTCTAGGCACTTAAAACGTTTAATGCGGATTTTTAGCAAATGCGTGTAAAGAAGTTGTCTGAAGTAAGTTACACACTACCTAGCAAACGGAATGGAATAAAAAAAAACGGAAATATTAAAAAGCATTTTAACTAATTGCTACACAAAAGGTTGTTGTTTGGATTGCTACCGGAGGGAGGTTTCAACTTCTCGTTTTCCTTCTAATTTAAACACTGTTTGTATCCCAAATTCTGACCTTCTCTAAAATATTGTTTTTCATGTCTGGCGAATAGCATCCACACAACCCATTCTTAATTCCATTAAAAAGCTGTTCGTCTTATTAATAATTCTTTACTTACTGAAAGACTTCCTTTTCTTGTTTATTGTCGGGCTGTAGATCTATTACTCTTTATAGATACTTTCACGGATTCTGCTTCGTGGTGGACCGCACGTATGCATCCAAATTCGGTTCAACTGGACAGGTTCCGAACTTCTCACTTTGTTTGCTCTTTAATCCCAGAGTTTCTAGAATGTGAACCTGCTGCAAACGGAGGCCTTTCCTACTCCTCCACAAATAAAATAAGCTCACAAAGAAATTTGTAATATATTTATCCAAAATATTTTTTTATTTTAAACTTAATGCTAATATTTCTTCTGCACTTAAAGAGTTTCAGAATGTCGCTCCTTTTATCCGAATGTTGAAAATGTTTAACAAATTTTAACATTTCTTTGCTAGATATTCGACAAATACCTAATAAATGTTTGCTTATTTTCTAAAAGCTCTAAAAATAGATGATGAAATTAGCCACACTCTTATCTGTTTGAGTTAATTTCATGAATTTATTTGTGCCAAAGTTGTATATTGTTTACACTTTTTATCGGGACATTTTCAAAAAATGATTTTCTTTTGAATTTGTGCAAGACTTTATGAAGCATAGTGTATATAAATCACCTATTCAACGTGACCACACTTAACAACAAAACCATCTAAAATCATAAACGACATGTATATCTTCTTTTTATATCGCATGCGTTGTATAGATACCTTCCATATCTTTATATTTGTGACCATGCATGATTGTAAATCATGTCGACTTCCATTGTCTTATATCAAAAACATAAATCCTCTTCGTATGACTTCAAACACGTTTCATTTGTTATCGAAACATGGAGCCCATGTTGATAGCAGTGTAATTATGGCACTTAATAAAAAAGATACCAGACAGGCCACTCTGGTCCATGGTTATTTATGGTTACTAAATATTCATATAATGTATGCTCAGGCTCAGCCGCACGCTACAACAAAATAAAAAGCTGCCTTGTTTGTTTAAGAGGATTTTTAACGGTGAACGGTTTAATCCACACCTATAATTTTGGTATTAAAACACATGTTGTTTTACATCGGGTATATAAATGATCTGATGTTATCGCGATAAGAAGAATATAATATTTTGTATGTACCATGAATAAATAACATACTGTCCTAATATTTAACTTAATAGGTGATTGCGTAAGTCTGTTTAAATTTGGGGATGGAAAAATTATAGAAGTAGTCTATTTCCACCAATTTTATTGATTCTAAAAAAGTGCCAAAATATTTTAAAAGTGTATTTTTATTTTGGCAATATTTCCGCATCATTTCATTATTCTAACGCATTTCGTTTTTAGATGAAAAAATAAAAACGTTATATTTTCGCTATTTTTATACCGCCATATCTTCCTAATGGTTAACTGTTGACCCCATGTTTATAAAGCAAACTACTCTTTAATTTTAAGCAAGAAATCACCTTCAAAATTTTTTCGCATTTGTTTAGAAACACCCTGTATACAATTAAATTATTTGATCTTGGTATCATACGTTATTATGGTATCACATCAGTAACTATTGAAACTATAGGTGAGCATCTGAAAAAATATTCCCCGCCATGGCCAGAAAAGTAAATCGCCTAGCAACGTGTCTTACCTTCAGAAATATTGCATTTTGGAGGTAAGAAAACGTATTCGAAATATGTATATTTTCGTCCGATCAGAGAAAAAGCATATTCGGACTCTTAGTCCTTTAAACGCTATTATAGTCTGTACTTACTCTAACGTAAATTAATATAAAAATCACTAAATGTCAAAGCACACTAGGCGCTCAGGTGTCGGTACGCTTACGGACCGAGTCACATATTTTACATGCTATTTAAATATCATTCATGGTCATTCATCTAAAAGCATGTAAAATATTTGACCTAACCGTGAAGCGCATCGAGATCTAAGCGCCTAATGTGCTTTGACCTTAATTATTTAGTTTGCTAGCTGAAATTATTTTTGTAGGCTGACCTATTTCAGTACTAATATCTCGAAAGCTTATGCCTTATTATTCATGGTTAATGACAATAAAACCAACTGACAAGGGCCCAAATGAAGCTTCAATCCCAAGAAGGGGCCACGGGATTTAATAATACAAAGGACGGTTATCTTAGGGAATTCCATTGCAGCAATACTTGGGCTTGGACGCATGGGAATACCCCGTGCGACCACTCCGGTAATAATGTCAGAATAGTTCACTTTGATTGACGTGACCAAGGGTCAGGTGATCACTGGGGACAAAAAGGGATAAGACCGAATTCAATATGTAACCCAAACTACTTGTTTTGTGTATTTTAGTAGTAAGAATCTAAAGTTTTTAAAAATTTTAATTTCTGTTTCCAAAAGCATCAGTTTTATTCTTTTATAGAAAAACAACTTGGTATCACACAAGAAGAAATGGGATTAAGCCTGATCTCGATGGATTGCCAATGTTATAACCTGCGTGAAACAAAAGTTTCATTATTACCTGCACTGAAACAAAGAAGTTACATTTCATGGGCGAAAAACCGGTTTGTGCGCAAGCCAGTTGAGGGTAAACGCACCTGGCGCCAAACAAACTATCCGCATTATCGAAAAAAAATTTGTCGACGGCGGCGTCCTGGTTTTCTGTACGGTAGCTAGAGCGTCACGGTCCAGACCACTGGCGAAGAATTTTGAGATTGCCAGTCTTGTATTTGCACGGCTTTTAATTTTATGTTTCGTCCACCCATTAATTTGTTTACTATTCGCGGTCGTAGAAATCGAAAATGCTTCTTGCCACTGCGGGATCTAAATGTAGGTTATCTATGGTTAAACCATTGCACGTAAACTTTAATCGCCATTTATTTATTGCTTAAACTGCTAACCTCTTGCATTTTTTTTATCTTTGGAACATCTCACGAAGGCCTATGCCTGAATACCAGTGCACCGTGAGTGCCGGGTTATTGGATTTTTAACCCATTTTTTGAGTTCCAACAGAACGTTATCCAAGCAGTGAAACATGCAGTTTCATTATACAGCACCTTTAGACAACACGGTAGTGCTGTACCACGGACGTTATTTTTAAACAACTTCTACCTAGGATTGGCAGAATACTACACACTGGTTGGCCATCGCCAACTGTGAGGTGTGATGAGCAATTAAAAATCCGATGTCCGACGTTTAGTGGAAAACGGAACGCAGACTTTTTCTGAAAATTTGGCATCTTACAGTTTTCTTACCTGTTCTATTGATCTAAAATAATTTCAGCATTGCGACGTTGCCGCTTCTATCAAAAAGTCTTATAAACTTTATTTTTTAGATTAACAAGTTTTTATATTCGCCCTTTTATTATAATACTTTCTTGTTAATATTGCCTTATACCTATCTCTATCGGTTTTTAAGATAAAAAATAATTTGTGTTAAATATGGTCCAAAAACATGGCCCTAATTAAACTTAAGTAAATTAGTGCTCTCAATTCATGAAAAGTTGATGTTTTGATGGTAGTTTAGACAGACACGAGGTATTTAATTTACACCGGGAAATCGACTCCATATTATACAGAGCGTGCTAAAATTACTATTATTTCCATTATTCTTAAAAGAGTCACTAGATCATTTTTTCAAATTCCTATATTACTCAAAAAAATAAAAGATGAAAAACTCTTTTAAGATGACATATTATGTCCTATACCTAAATCATCAAGTTTTCCTAATAAGCCGCTTTTTTGTAAAAATATTTTTTAAAAAAATTTAATTTTAAGTAACCATGGAAATATCAAACTGTAGATATAACCACAGTGCACTTAGGTTTTTTTGGAAACTATTTTCTTGGATGAACAAATAAATTAATTTAATTTTTCATACAAAAGTTGAATATTTACTGACTCATCCTTCATGAGATATCTTATTTTGTCCAATATTTTCTGAAACATTCTATACCGAGCCGTCTACACATACAAACGTATTCGGTTAAGGAAAATTATAAAAGTTATTGAAAATTAATTGCCTTATTTACATATTTCTTATACTTTTACATAATTTTAACTTTAATTAGTTTTCTGGAAAGGACCCAAATATAATTAAAATTTTATACGCAGGAATAGCTTGTCAGTAATTTCTACTTTTGAGTATATAAAATTATACCCTAAATCTATATTTCTTCTTTAATGTCTTCCTTTCTAACTGTGGTGTTTTTTTTTATAACTTTTTATATAATATTTATATTTGTCTAACAGTAATTCATTTCAAGACAATTTAGTACGTATTTACACGGTTTTAACAAAATATTGTTTTTTTAATTAAACCACTTAAAATAATACAAACTCACCAAAAGTAAAAATAAAAATGGTCGGGTAATATCATATTATGAATTAAGTATAAATGGCTATTTTTTGTTATTTAATTCTTACCATTGATTAGTTTAGCTACACATTTATTATTTTTTACTTTTTAGTTAGTTTTATAATTGTTTTGAAGTCGGTTTATTTTTTTAACTTCTTATTTTTCGCTTTTTTAGTTTATTATTACTATTAAATCAGTAAACATATACAATAAAAACAAAACAGACTACAGTAGCAAGCAACGTGCAATTTGATTGGTTTGAAGCGAATTAAATGGCGAGTTAAAGAAACATATATTTAACTAACCAGTACTAACCAATGCGTCATTTAGATTAGGCAAAAGTAATTCAAATTTTTTAAACTATTTTCTAGACTCTGGTCATACTTTTCCTAATATAAATAGTATAAAAAATTTACATTTAGGACAAAAAAGTAAAAAATGTGATATATTAGAGAACATAGAAATTTATAAACACAATAAAACATTCTAAATCTGCACCATAGATAACCTACATTAAGATCCGCAGTGGCAAGAAGCATTTTTGGGTTTTTACTACCTTGCGCAGTAAACAAATGGATGGGTGGACGAACATGCGCACTTAAAAACCGCTACCGTACTTCGAACAGAAAACCAGGACGCCGTCGACAATTTCTTTCCGATAATGCGGATGATAATCTGTTTGGCGCCAGGTGCGTTTATCCTCAACTTGCTTGCACACAAACCGCTTTTTCCCCCATGAAATGTAACTTTTGTTTCGCGCATATAATAACATTGGCAATCCATCGAGATCAGTGATCTGCACACACATAAAAATTCCAATATATCTATTTTCTCGACTAACTGTAAAAGTTTTATTATAGCATTATACTTTAGAAGGTGATCTGCAAACCGTAGTTTTTGCATATGAGATTATTTTAAGGAAAACAGCTTTTTATTGCGCACTTGAATTTTAGTTAAACATTTTAAAAATTGGGATAGAATAAATACAGTTACTTAAAAATATCTAATTTGGCCATGGAACACTACTTAAAATATAATATTTCATACATAACTCGGTTTTCTTGATTTTGTTAAAAACTGCGGTTTGCAGATCTCCTCCTCACTTGTAACAATAGAGATAGGACCTAAAATTATAAAGGAAAAATCAGATGATAAATTTAGGGTATAAGGTATAAGCGTTGTCATATAATGGCGTTGTTTAGTTTATACACGTTTTTGTGATTAATTCACTCCTTAAAAGTCGTTTGAAAATGGCATAGTATGTCGAAACTGCAGTAACGCAAAAAGTAAAATAAAATCTGTGACAAAATAATAAAGTAAATCTGTGTTTTATTATATTTTACGTAAGAAAAGTTTATATAAACATGGGTCCGCAAATTTTTGTTCTCAAAATACAGAGCGTTTAACTTTTTCGAAAATGCTTATTTTAGTAAGAATTGTAAGAGTGGATATAAATCTTATATAATAAAAGTATTTATTTTTGTTGTTACTTAAATGCTTATAAAATATTATAAATCTTATTTTTTAAAAGAAAAGCGATTTACAAGAGCTCGCTTAATTAACAAAATTTAAAAAATACTATGTATCTCTAAAACAAATCAAGTTAGCTGTGATTTACTTTTACCACTAAATTTGCTTCAAAAATCAAATTTAAGAATTTTCAATAAGATTTGTTCTATCGCTTTTAGGTTATTTGCCATACCCGGCAAAGTCAACGAAAAGGCGCTACCCTTTACTATATATACAAAATTTTAACGAGCTTCTCTACACAAACCGATACTCTTTGTGCATTTCGATATAAAGGAAAATAGGTGAACATAATTCCTATGCTTACATTATTCTCGTAAGAACTTTAGACTCGTCGTCCTTTGAGAAACTGCAAACGATACTGAAACGTCGATAATTCAATAACAACGTTTTGTTTTATCTTTGTACTATGTCCGTACCATGTCTTTGTATTGATAAACAAGTAAACTTCGCAAATTAGACTAATTAGAAGTTGGTTCGTTGCGATAGGTACAGGATATCTGGAAAATACATAGGTGCACAAAAAACACTTGACGTCCAAATAAGTAAATATTAAAGGCAAGCCGCAAATTGAGACGCGTCTAAAGCGTGCGACGCAAGAAAAATGTCACTGTCAATCAATGTCTTTTGAGTAGACGCCTCGCTAGTCAATTTGCGCTGTATAACTAAATCATAAGTTACAAAAGTACTTGCTGCGTTGCGTCGCACGCGTTTTACGTGTCTCAATTTGCGCCTTGCCACAAATTGAGACACGTCTAACGTGAAAAATATGTTACTATCATAAAATTAAACGTCTTTTTGAGTAGACGCTTCGCTAGTTAATTTGCACTGTATAATTTAATTTCATAAGTTACAAGAGCACGTGCTGCGTCGCGTTGCACGCGTTATACGTGTCTCAATTTGCGCCTTGATTTTTAAATGCAAGCCGCAAATTGAGACGCGTCTAAAGCGTGCGACGGAAGAAATATGTCACTGTCAATCAATGTCTTTTGAGTAGACGCCTCGCTAGTCAATTTGCGCTGTATAACTAAATTTCATAAGTTACAAAACTACGTACTGCTTTGCGTCGCACGCGTTTTACGTGTCTCAATTTTGCGCCTTGCCGCAAATTGAGACAAGTCTAACGTAAAAATATGTTACTATCACAAAATTAAACGTCTTTTTGAGTAGACGCTTCGCTAGTTAATTTGCACTGTATAATTTAATTTCATAAGTTACAAGAGTGTGTGCTGCGTCGCGTAGCACGCGTTATACATGTCTCAATTTGCGCCTTGCGCCTTTAAAGGCAAGCCGCAAATTGAGACGCGTCTTACGCGTGCAACGCGAGAAATATGTCACTGTTACAAAAATCAACGTCTTTTTAAATAGACGCGTCGCTAGTCAATTGGCGCTGTATAATTTAATTTCATAAGTTACAAAGGTACGTGCTATGCTTTTTGGTTGCACTACTTTAATTAAATTTGACACCCAGTATCTCAGTTAATATCAATTATTGTACTGAGGTAAGGTCGGTTTAATTGCAATATTTTAACGTCACAATCCTCAAGTTGAATTTTGGCCCATTACTTGGGGACCACCCTGTATAGAGCAGCATAAATTTCATCACAAAAGATTTCCTTTTGCTTGTTTTACATAACTGAAATAAGTGCTTATAATAAAGCAGTTTTTTTCGGGATTCCCAAATCGTTGATTTTTAAGCACGTTTGGCATAATGCCTTTCTTAACAAACTCCTTTCATAATATGGTATGGTCTTTACTTAAACTCGGTTTTTCCTTATTTTTACGCATACAAATATATAGACTCTTAAGCTTCAAAATTAATTCTGAGGTACCTTCAGGCTCAGGACTTATAGTAGCTCTATTTATTATTTACATTTACGATCTTACCCTTTTAGAATTTGTTCTAGTTTGTACAGTTTATTCAAATTCTTGAGTTTTTCAAGCAGTCTCAAAGCCTATTTTGAAAAACAAGATGGGAAAATACAGATATCTCGTTCATAGGAAGTACTTTTTAATTACTTGTACTTGTCTAGTTTTTTTATTCTTTGCTCTGGTCCCTTCTGACCCAATCCGCCAGCTCTCCCCCTTCCGGACTATGATTTTCAGGGCATCGTCGGTGGAAAATCTGGATATTACGTATAACCGGTCACTGTTAAAACTAACGCTTCAAGCGAAGGGCGCCACCGACCGTCCCCGGACGTTATAAAAACAGGACACACCACCAAAACTTAGAAAACATTAGGCTATAGGAATCTTCACTCACAGCGCTTAGCTGTTGAAAATCTGTTGCCCTTTGTAATTATATTTGTTTTTCCTAACGGCTCCAAAAGAATAACCTAAAGTGCCACTTTTTCAAGCATGCCTTCACAGAGCAACTGAAGAAGCTCTTACTTTGTTAGTTCATTCATTTCTATAGTATCCAGACTATGCAATCTTCCGCCTGTAGAGGAGTTTCCTTTTCTTTAAATGGCTAGATCTTTAATTTACATGTTAGTCGGTATGAAGATTTTCTACACATTAGTCCAATATATATGGTATGGGTACCCGGACACACTGGTATTAAAGACAATGAAGCAGCGAATAAACTGGCGGTAGCAGATAATAATAAGCCAACCTGACAATATATCCGGATATATTTGGTGGGGTTCTTAAACAATGTGCCAAAGATTGGACCAAAAGAAAGGTTAAGAGACTATGGTATCGGAAACAAAGATAATGCACACTAGGGCAATATTTAAGGGTTCTTCTCAGGAACTTCTGCAATTATTGGACATGCGTAGGACTTTAGTTACTAAAAGCCCATATTTGAACTGGGTCAGGTGCACATTTATATGACGCTAGTGAGTCATGGGAATCTGTGGAACCTACAAAATTAAATCCAAATGACTGTCGCGACAGGACTTGAAACAAATGCTACATTTTGCTTATAGCTTCAAACTTTACTGATACTCTAAAGACTATCCCTCTATTAATGGGACCAGCGTACAATGGACAGACAGAGCCAGAAAAAGAAGTTTTAATATTTTTTCGAATAAAAAATGTCTATAATGGTATCTTGGTTTTAACTGGCAATACCTTAGTTTACTTAGGTGTTACATCCATCCCATATGCTTGTAACCACTCTAAGAGCATGATACTCTGTGTGTGTATGTATCCTTAAACATTTGACGCTTCTGATTTCCACAATATTACGTCAACTGTTTGTAAAAATTGTTTAACAAACCTAATATTATACCAACCATTCAAGCATTACTCTCAATGAGGTTTACCCAGCTTCAGAATAAAAGGTTAAGGCAGGGTTTCACAAAGTTTCGGCTTCACGTACCCCTGGTAAAGTTTCCAAGTGACAGCGAACCCCCTTAACTTAACTAACTAATCAACCCCTCAAAGAAGTGTGTGAATGGAAAGGGTAGGGGTCAAGGTACAATAAGCCTTCAGGCTGCAGTCCCACCTAGGGGGCGGTCGTCGGGCCTGGGTGGGATGACCCCGAAAGGGCGAAAAAAACAAAAAAACCCTCAAGAAAACAATTAAATTATTGTTGCAGAATATATTGTTATTATTTTAATAAAGGGTAACAATATTAAAGTGCTCCAAAGAAATTTTACTAGGATTAATGTGATGGGTGTCCTTGTTTGTTGTTAACAATGGAGTCAATTTTAGGAGTAATTTTGGACAATTTTAACCTTAATTCTGACTCAGCATCAAGTATTTTTCTATATTTAGTGTTTATTATAATCAAAGGCCGTTTCTAGTGGGGTGTAGAAGGGACATTTGCACGAGGCAGCATGTTTTTAGAGTGTAAGTGGGGAAGACCCTATTTTTGGTATTTAAAACTATTTGGCAAAAAAGCCAATTCAAGAATTTACCTAGATTGTGAAAGGGGGCGCAATTTATTTTTTTCACAGGGGAGACCCAGGAACGGTTTGGATCATGACCAGAGTGTGAAAACCTACTCTTACATAGCTATGTTATAGCAAAGGGTAAAAGGAGATTTTACGCTGCGTGATAGTTCAGGATACTCTTTCTGTCTAGCTGCCCAAAAATATATCAAAGACATCCTTTTAAATCAGCTTAAAGCGTTTCGTCTGCGGACATTTATAATAATGACTTCTGTTGCTTAATACTCAAAGTAGAATTTATGCTCTCTGTCGTGACCGCAAATGGGTTACGAATCCAGCCATCCTTAGCAATATCAATATTCGAAAAATATCTTTTCAGTTTGTCAGAGAGCTGAGAAAGATGAAAAATAATTTTAGCCTTTATTTCATAATCAACGGAAAAGTCGTTCATCGTGAAAAATTTATACAAAAAAGGAAAACATTTAAAGATATTTGATCTCAAGCAAGTTTTTCAAAATTCTGTTTTTTTATAAATGTGTTTTTTTCTACACAGTAAATACACTATACGTGGAAGCTTGCATCAAAGTATCGGTTTCATTGAGACACAAAAAATGTAAATCTTGTCGCAAACCCCTGAAAACGAATGGCGAAACCCCGGGTTAAGGGATATCGTCCAGGAAAGCAACAACAAAGGATGTACGATTAGTCATCCAATTCAAAATGTTTACATGCACACAAGAAGAAACCTAAACGAGTACACCCTGTATTACTATACTTGTAACGGAATATAGGTAAACGTTATACAATCCTAATTGAGACAACACAAAAATTGGGGTATTATCATTTTACCACGTAACCCATTGACAAAAACAGCCTGTATCATAGTTGATCTTTCCCCGTAGAGGGCCAACGTGGACTTGACGAGTCTGTCATGCAAAATGGTAGGCGGGGATAAATCTTATTGGAGTAATTCGATTTTAACGTAGTGAGATTGGTTGGAGATTTTAAGGCGGGATAAAAACTATTTAGCTTTCTTCAGAACGCATGCACCTGCGAATATTTGACAGTGTCGTCACATATTTATTTTTATTATTTATTACTTAATGTTTTTGGTGCCCAATTTGGCTGTTGATAAACGTTTTTATTTACTGTGTAAGGTAAATTAGTTTTGGTGCGTGTTTATTTTTAAGTTTATAATTATTATTGGACAATTCTATTTTTTAATTTTAAAATAAAAAGGCATTTTAGCGGCCATTAAAAAAACAATAAAATAAGACAATAGTTCAATTAAACTAAATTATATAAAATCATTGATTGGACGTATGTCTCAATTTCTACAAATTGTGCAAATCCTAAGCGTACGTTTAAGTAATTTTTAAGAAATCAAAATAAAAAAAAAAAGAACACAATAATCCCATTAAACCAGATTTATTGCAGTAATTGGCTAAGCCAAAATTTTAGTTCAGGCAGATTATGAAACCCGTAAGCGTAGCTTAACAAGGGGACCAAAACTGAAAAAAATATATTTAAAACATGATTACCAAACACGGCAAAAGTTGCAATTTAAAAAAATACGAAGAAGTTTTAGTTTTATATGCACTCGTTATTATTCTTCAACATAGCCCAATATCAAATTTGTATTTTTATTAGGTATTATTTATTAGCGGCTTTTGCACTATATTTATGGTTACCCGGTAAAAGATAAAAAATTATTTTAATAAAATTGATACGGCCGCCAAGGAGTTTATTCGTCACGTTATATACGACTTTACCAGGACAACTAAGTAACAAAGTTCCAATAAAAGAATACCTTGAAGCAAATAGAGGCATACTTTAATTTGACGAGGCGTGGTTTGACACCAATGATGTTTTCCAATATGGCTGGGAGGATAATAGCAATAAGTGCAGTTTTAGGGCTCCATGTTCTAGGAGAAAATGAATTGTAATATAACATGCTGGACCTGAGAATGGCTTTGCACCGAATGCTTTGTTGCTATCCGCTATAAGCATAAAGCCATCTTCGGCGGATTATAATGAAGACACGACTGCCGAACTATTTGAAAAAATGAGAACAGCAACTTTTGCTTAATATTAAACTAAATTTGGTGATAGTAATGGACAACGCATCATACCATTCTCGACAACAAACCAAAATTCTAAAGAACAGCACTAAAGAGAAAGAAGTAATAAAATTTATAAAGAACAAAAATATAGAAATACTAAAAAGAAACACAAAAAAACTTGTTTAAAATAAAATAGCAACAAAACTTCAAAAAATACGTTATTGACCAATCTTATGGTCATACTATTTTGTGCTTGCCTCCATATTATTGTATTTTTAACTCTATTGAAATGATCTGGGCCGCTCCAAAAACTAAATTGAGAAAAAAATGAAATTCCGAATTAAGCAAATCTGTGCTCTACAATAAACGATTAGTAATTGAGGAACTTGAGAAAAACGAGATATGAAAAACTTATGTATCCCACGTCAAATAAAAAGAGCAGGAGTACTGTATTTTACCACGAAAATATCCAATCAATATAAATACAAATGATGAATCAAGTTCTGAAAACACTGATAGCGATAATGAAAAGGAAAAAACATTTTTGTAGTAGGTAGCCAATAATCCAATAAAATTGTTTTATTAAATTTTAATTTTGCCCTGTTACAAAACTAACATACTCTCAACTGGCTGTGTATAAACTTTTACTTTATATAAAAATCAACATTTTTGTATTAGATATGTAAATTAATAATTAATTTAATATAACTGCTCTATTAAATATTTATCCCTCCGCCCATGCCTAACAAAGAAGCCGCAATTTGTCTGCGTGGAATTCGGTTTTTTGCTGTCTCAATTGTGATTGTATAAAGTATACGCATAATTTCAGTTTAAACTCAATCGCATTAGGTGCTACTTAAAATTGTAGCACTTTGAGCCCACTGAGAAATTGCAAGCGATGTTGAAACTCCGATTGCGTAATTCAATAACAAAGTTTTGTTTTATCTTTGTATTATATTAATATGTCTCTGCATTGTTAAAGGCTGGGTTTATGGAATAAACTCCTTAAATTGGACTAATTATATATCGGTTCGAGCATTAAATTAAAAGTTATTATTTTAGAGTAATTATAATGTTGTAAATAAAATAATTTAATACTACTAACGCATCCTAAAATTTACTAATTATTTGAAACAGTTTATTAAAATTATTTTTACCGCAGTTTCAAGTTACACATAATTAAACCTGTTATATAAAACTATTTTTTTATGTGTTGTTAAAATGGAACACAGAAAGATATAGGGTGTTTATAACTATACAAGCCTTTACGAGGTGATTCCTTATGTAGTGCTATAAAGTTTCTATGAACCTTTGTCCGGATTTGCTTGGTTCCTGAGGTACAGGTCCTAAAATTTAACTAAAAAAAAAAATTGTTAAATTTACGTCCCGGTGGCCGTCACAGCTAATAAGTTCAAGTGACATTTTTAAGTTTTTTTATTATGTTTTTTTCGACTAAGCAACTAAAGATACACTTTTAATTGTATGTATTTTCTTCGTATCTAGCTTCGTTTTTGAGAAATAGTATATTACATTACAAGTGTGGAAACTGACTAATTTCACACGAGTGGGAATATTGTAGCACGAGGCGTTAACCGAGTGCGACAAACCCACGAGTGTAAGAAAGTCATTTTCACACGAGTACTGTACACTATTTTTCGTACGACCACAAATTATTCACCAAAAAAATTGTCTTTACAGAAAAAATTAAAAACAATTGAGAACTTTGCAACACTAGGGTGATATTTACTTTGCAACACTAGTGTGATATGTACTTTTCCTCACTGCTATATTATACTGTTTTGACAATATTTTTACATCGAAAATCACCTACCTAGAAGCATTATATAACTTTTATCATTTTGGAATTTAAAAAGGCCCTCACTTAATAAAAAATGTATGGTTTGGTTAGGTAATAACGGTAATAGTTTAATACGGTTTTCTGCTATTTTAAGGGTTTTTTTTTTAATTATTGATACTTACATATTTTAGACACTCTTCTAAATAAAACGTAAGTGGCGCATATCCAGACTATTCCGTTTTTTAAAAAAATCAGTTAACAAACTTACGGGACCGGAGAGTGAAAAGGGGTGCTGGGTTTACTAGTCTGTACTAGCCTCAGGTATAATTAAGGGATAAAAAAGTTTTAACTAGTTGTTTGAGTACACGAAGACAGAGATTGATCTATAGGAGTTTTTCTCTGGCGCTTTAGGTCGAACGGTCAAGCGGCAAGGCTGCCTCCTAAAGTGCGTGCTCAAAGGTAGGAGGAAGATTTTTAATTTGATCTACTTACCTGACAACACTGTGCCACTGAGCGAGCAGTCAGTGAAAGTTGTTTTTTGTGGTTATGTCTATTTTTGTTTATGTTTTTATTTTTTCGGAAATTTTATTATTACTCTTTTAAATATTTGAAGAAAGCTTATACTGTGTAGTAACTTACCGTTAATAAGATGATTTTCGCTAATTTGGGTTCTACTGTTTAAGGTAAGTAAAAAGTTTTTTTACTGTCACTAACAATAAATATGTCACTTGCAAAACCAATAGCAGTTTTTAAAATGACTTCATACTTTTGCAACACTAGTGCTGTAAAGTACTTTGCAACACTAGTGTGATATAACGCATTTTCTATGCATGAAACCAGTGTGCTATTTGCTATTTTCACAAGTGGTCGTAGGAAAATATTATAGCTACTCTAAATCATTCTAAAAGTATTTATAGATAACATAAAATTAAAAATTATAAATTTGACTTAGCAGTAAATAAAAATTTTGGTTAAAATTCTACCACTACTACTAAAATTTTATTATTGGTATATTACTTAGATTTTAAAGGGATAAACGTGCCCGATTTTTTAAAACTCTGTATAAAACATAATTATTGTTTTTATTTTATATATTTTTTTAATATATTTTTTTAATTATCCAAATTGAAAACATTTTTTTCCCAAAACATTAGTTTTGATGTGGCAACACTGCTTTTAATTTATTTTCAAATTTTAAAGAAGTAAAGACAATCTAGGCGGCAATGTCTTCAAAATTTGACGGAAGTTGACGGAAATTCTCCCATTATAAATTTTGTGCCGATGTCAGTTATGCATGTGATAATAAAAATAAACATAAATGACCTAGAATAAGTTAAAAGTCTAAAAGTACAGCTTCAAATTTTAATAAATAATACATTCTGTTGTGGTTAAATAGGGCTAAAAAGTAAAGAAACATAATAGAGTGCATAAAAAGCAAGCATTAATCTGAAAGCATTATTTTTATTTGGTTTTCGCTTTATTTGATGAATTATTAATTATTATTTAAATGGTAAAATTTTAACGTCAGATAAAAATTAAAACATTTTCGATGTCATTAGCTTTAGCTAGGATTTCAACCATTAACTACGAGTTAGTTGGCCTTGACGGCCCAAAATAGTTCATATTTTGTTTGGCGCTGCAGTCCCACTTATACCAAAAGAAGCACCGGATTAAAAATAAGGACATAAATAAAGAATCATGGCCACCTACGATGCAATATTAAGAATGGCTTTGAAATATTAGGTATGCGCAAAAACTGCTAAATTCGCATTTAAAATTGTTTTAGGAGTCCAACAATGTTAAAATATACAGGGTATTCCATTTAAAAATTTTAAATTGAAGCCATTTTTGATTAAACCGTAAGTAACCGAAAAGTAATAAATATGGAAAAACCCCTTCTTCTCATACCTTTTACCCTTGCCCAGTTTTATTTTGATGTGCCTAATACTCTAGGAGTTATGGCTTGTCTAATAGATTTGTTGACACATGGTATATTCAGACGATGGTGAAATTTGCTGGACGAGGCTTTTAGCCAAGACCTACAACCACCAACAGTCCCAAAATACGTGTTTCTCACGAGTAGCACATACTTTTTTTTCAAGAAAAATTGTTTTGAATTAAACATATATCCTTAAAAAATTTCTTTTACAAAAATCTTCTATACAGTGCATCTGATAAAGTTTGAACCATATAAAAACTTTTTATTATTCATTTTAGGAAAAAAGTTATTCTTTATAAAAATTCTGCATGATCTAAAACTCAATTTGGAATTATTAATTTTAATTTTTTTAAATCTTACACGTGATATGTAAAAAATATAAATTTTACTTAAGAGTAAAGTAAGGTACATCGGGGTGAGTGGAAATTCGGGGCAAGAAGAACCCATGCTTCGAATTTTTAAGATACGGCGCTTCAGAACGTGTTCATAATTTATTTGTGAGAATGTCCTGAATACAGTGAATCGTAGTTGAAGGCCACTATAGTTTTTATTAAATAAAAGTGTCAGTTTTAGTGGTGCTGTAAAAAAATTTGCAGTACTTAAGTATTATTTAGCCAATAATTTTAGAGGTTTTATGACCTAGTGTTTTGAAATACCCCTTTGTATTAAATATAATTGGTAGGTTCCTCTTTTCCCAAAAAAGTGGCTGCTCGAGGTAAGTGTAACCTACTAATTCTAACCCAGGTTCCACTTCCCCCTTGATTTTAAAAATATCTTTGTAGACAATAAAATCAAGTTTTGTTACAGGCATGGTTCGTAACTATCAGCGTAAAAGGGCCCTCCTCCTTACTAAAAAAAGGATTTAGCTTATGCAGTACATGCACTCAACAGTGGCCAACTATCGTTATTAAGAGCAGCAAAAGTTACCGAATACCAAAAGCGACTTTTTTAAACGAGTGCACGGGCAAAGAGGGGTCAAGAGTACAAGAATGCGCAGACCCACAGCAATTCCTTACGAAAAAGAACTTAAAATAGTTGAATGTGTAAAAACAATGGAAAGATGGGGGTTTGGTTTATTCAAAAAAGCTTGCTGCTTCTTACAATAGGACAATATGTAAATGACAATAATATTACCACGCCTTTCAAAAACGGAATACCGGGTGACAATTACTTTTTGCCATTTAAAAAACCTTCAATTTAAGTCAAAAGAAACTGCAAAGTGTTGAAGTAGCTCGAAAACGTAGTGTTGATCCCTTTACTATTTCTGAGTTTGTTAGCCTTCTGAAAGAAGTCTCAGCGAATGTTCCTACTCGTTTGTAGAACATCGACCAAACTATTTTTGTTTAGATCCTAGTAGAATCAGGGTTGTTGGAGAAAAAGGTACTGGTGCTTATAGGACCACCAGCGGCCCAGGAAGGGAAAATATTACTGTACTTCTAGGAGGCAATGCAGCAGGGGAAAAATTACCTTCATTTATTGTGTTTAAAGGAAAAAACCTGTGGGATAAATGGTTTCCACCTAAGCAAGATGAATAGCCTGGAACAACTTACGCAGCTACTAGGGGCAAAATGGTTGGATGGAAACCAAAACATTTCGTAACTTCTACATCAACAATTTTTAAAAAGATATTTCTCCAGAAAGACCAGCAGTTTTAATGTACGATGGACATACTTCACACCTAAGTATTGCTCTAATCGAGAAGGCTAGACAGGAAAAAATCATCATATTAAAACTGCCTCCCCATACAAGCCACATTCTACAACCGATGGATCTTTGTGTATTTAAACCATTAAAACTAATGTGGGATACAGAAATTATAAAGTGGAAAAGAAAAAGTTATGGGTACAAGTTACCAAAATCAATTTTTTCATCATCATTTCAAAGGTCTGGTCAGAATTAAATCCGAATATTCTTCAACACGGATTTCAAAAAGCTGGAATATTTCCTTTTTCTGATACTGTTATTTCTAAGGAAATTACCAAAGATGACTTAAGTACCAAGAACAACAGAGCACTACCTCTGCAGAACCGATGCCGTCTACATCACGTGAAAATACGGAACTGCAATCTGCAACTGCATCTTAGTTCAGCAACAGTCCTGTAAATTTAGTAGCAAATAAACGAAAACAAACATTTGAGGATTTGCTCTTGGAACAGGTTAAACAATATCCCAAGCTAGAAACTAAACGGAAGCGAATATGTGTGCTGAAGTAATAACGTCGACGGATGCACTAAAAGAAACAACAAGAAAAAGAAATCAAAACCAAGAAAGAAAAATACAAACAAAAAACCTTTTCGGGTAAAGAATCAGACAAAGACGAAAACCTTCAAGATCTGCTTGACGAGTCTGATGAATATGACCCAGAAGAAAGAAATAACCGATAGATAAGAGGAAAATAATTTTATAGACGTTAATAATAGTTTTACTTTGCAAGTAGGCGACTGGATAATCTATCAATTTTGCCCAAGGCAAAAATTCTTAATGTATGTTGCACAATTCATAGAAATTTCTCCATGTATTGAGGTAAAATTCGCTCGACGCATCGGAAAAAGTTTTACATTTCATTGGCCAGATGTGGATGATAAACGCATCCTAAATCCTTAGGAAGTTTTAAAACTTTTGACACCTTCATTGCTTGACAAAAGGGGAAAATTTAAGTTTAATATTATTGTTTGACTCATATTCTAAGTTCTTAACATCGCAAACCATCAGTTAAAAATGTTTTTTGTAAATATCCTATAATTGAATGAGAAAATAAAAATACTCTGTTTAGTTCCACTTGTTCCGCACTTATTTTAAGGCCTCCTTATGACAAAAATAACAAAGTGTTCCACCTACCTCAACCCATGGGGCATGTGAAACCTACCTCTTACCTACCTTTTTTTTAGGATATTATAGCAACATAGTGATGTCCACTATTTTCTGTTGATAAGTAACTAACACTTCAGTAATTATCCTTGCCTTGCAGAAGAGTTATTGCTAAATAAATTTTAATTTTAAGGGCATATAAAAGTAAACGACACAATTTAGCGGTTCCACTTACCCCGGTGTACTTTACCTTTATTTTTAATGAAATCAAAAAAATGTATTAACAAAAGTTGTTTAGAATTAAAACAAATATTTAATTACAACAATTGCATACTTGCAAAGCATAAAAATTTATTCCGAACAAATATTGTTACTTTTCTGACTGAAAACAATTTAACGTGATTTAGGAGGCACTCGTGTAAAAGATTATTTGACAATGAATGTCCGAGTAAGTTAGTATTTGTAAAATTTCCATAAAAATGGCAAATTTGCTAAGTAGTGAAGAAAAAATACAAAATCTAAATTCTTATGCTAAATGGCTGTAATTGCATATTTAAACATGATTTTTAATTCTAAACATCTTTTTAATAAAAAGTTTGGATATTATCAAAAATAAAAGTATTTAACTTTTAAGCAAAATTCTTTTTTTTCTTGACATATATCGTATAAGATATATAAAAGAAAAAAATGTTAATTGCTTATTGAGTTTTAGACCATGAAGTACTTTTTATAGAAAATAACGTTTTTACTAAAAAAAATAAAAAAAGTTTTTCATATGGTTTCAACTTTATATAGACTACTAGTTATGATTCCCGGCTTCGCTCGGGAGTTTTTGGTTCGTTCACTACAAAATAAATTTAATTAATTTTTATAGCGTCAACAACACGTGGTTATTATGCTGTTAAAATGTAGGTTATATGACACGTTCGTAGATTTACCATAGCAGCGCCATCTATTGATTACTTACTCAACCCAGTCGAACAGACAAATAATTAGCAATAAATTAAAATTGCGACTATAATTTGAGATTTAAACTATCCTATCTCTCAAGTTGGATCGAACTGCACATGGTGTGAGAATTTTATTATAATCGGTTAAGTGGTTTAGGAGTCCATTGAGGACAAACATTGTGACACGAGATTTATATATATTAAGATGATGGATAGATAGATAGATAACCGTTTATTTATTCCTTATAAACAAAAAAGTTCACAAATAGGCCCTTTAAAAAGGCATGGAACAATGTCATAAATTACAAAAACTTAGTATTTTAAACATAACATTAATAATTACTATAATTATTAGAAATAACACTACTTTAAACAAAAAACTTTAAAACCTGATAATTTATTAACCATAAATATTACCATATACTATTAAAAAGACTTACAAGACAATATTTTTTCCCTATTTATCAATCATATTATCCTTATTTACATCATAAAATTCTCTTATTGTATAAAATGCGTTTTTACACAAAAAGTCTTTAAAACATCTTTAAGACTATTTTTTGGCAAATTTCTAACTACTGTAGGAATTGAATTAAAAATCTTTACAATGGAGAATTCAACATTTCTTTGCAAATAACTAAAGCTACATCTATCTAGAATAAGATTTAATTTATTTCTAGTCTGATACTCATGCCTTAACTGAGAATTTTCAAATAAATCTGCATTATCAACAACAAACAATACAGAATCTAATATATACATACTAATAACAGTCAGAATGTTATTCTCCATGAATATCCTTCTACAACTTTCCTGCGGTTTCATACCATAAATACAGCGCAAACACCTTTTTTGTAGTAACAGTACTCTTTGCATATCATATGAATTTCCCCATATAATTATACCATATCTTAACTTAGACTGCACAAAACCGTGATAGGCCTGCATAGCCACATCTGTACCAACCCTTTCCGCAATGATCCTCAAAGCATAACAGTACTTAGCAATCTTAGTGGCTACACCCTCAACGTGCACTCTCCAGTCCAACCTCCTGTCAACGTCAATTCCCAAAAATGATATGCTTTTAGTTGATTTTATTATTTTATCATTATACGAGAAATTAAAATAATTAGTTACCCTGTTACAAAACAGAATGCACTGAGTTTTTGACACATTCAAGAGCAGGTTGTTGGACAGAAAATACTCCTCAAGAGCATCCACCACTGCCCCCACCTTTACCAACAACAATTCCATGCTATCCTCACTAAAAATAAGGGTAGTATCATCAGCATACAGTACAGTCTGCTCTCCTGATACGTCCGGCAGTTCATTTGTATATAAAATATATAATAATGGTCCCAAAATGGAGCCCTGTGGAACTCCCCTCACCATATTTACTTTTTCTGATTTAAAAATTGTACCAGAGAGATCAGACTCCACCTGCTGAGTTCTTCCGGTAAGATATGATTGTATCAAGGTCAGAGCAGTTGCCCTAATACCATATATTTCCAGTTTATATAACAATTTAGCATGGTCTACACTATCAAAAGCTTTAGAAGGTCCAAACACATAGTCAGGGTCTGTTTTTTGCTATTTAAGGATTCAAAAATATTAACAAGTGCTTGATACATAGCCCGAATTGTTGATTTGCTCTTTCTAAAACCATTTTGTCTATTTGAAATAACTGAGTTTCTTTCTAAAAAATTCACAAACCTACAATACAACGCTTTTTCAAAAATTTTACAGATATTTGACAGCAGTGAGACCGGTCTATAGTTTTTTTCTTCATTTTTTTCTCCCTTTTTATAGATTGCCTTAATATATGCATTTTTTAATCTATTTGGAAAACAACCAGTGGTAAATCCCAAATTAATTATAAAAGAGATTGGTTCAGCTATTTTATTCGCTACTTCTTTTATGTATAATTTAAAGTAACATATTTTCTACATATTCAGGCAGCAGAAAGATTAAATAAATATCTAATACAAATTCAAGCCTTATCATCATCACTTGTACTTAAATGTATAGACAACTAGTAATGTAAAACACTGTTTCCTGGGAAATCTTCCCAATCAAGATATAAGATAAATATATGATCGTTTGAAAGCTAAACAAGTTAAATAAAGTTATGTGTGGGCGCGAGCTTAACAGAATTCTTAGCAGCGTATTACTGCCTATAAGCTCAGCAGGTGTAAAATTAACAATACTGCTATGTCAGGAATTAATACGTTTGACTTGACGTATTAGTCGATAATAATAATTCATATTATTGCTGTGTTGAGCCTTTATATATATATTTTCGTAAATCTAAAAGACCCTTTACCTAATTTGTTTTAATTTGGCAAGTATATTTAGCGATTTTAAAGAGTAATTTAGCACTAACTTAGTGATAGTGATGAAATTTTTAGTGTTTTAAAAGTTTTACACCCTTTTATCTTAAAAAGAATAATTTGTTAACCCATGTTTATGCAAATTCTTTTTATATTTTTTAATAAAAAATCTATTCCTAAATTATTTTACCAACATTCTGTAATACCCTGCATTAGGTGTTGGAAGTGGAGAAATATTTCTTGCTGTTGTGAGCGATTTGCTGAAAATTGAAGGTAATGGAGCCAAAATGACCCCAGATGTGTGGCTTAGGACGCAAAAATGTACTCTTTTTTTTCTTAAAAAATATTAACCTCCAATTCCCCATAGGATCGACACTGGTAAAAATTATTTTTTCTCTGTATGCTAAAAATGTCTTGGTGTAAAAAGTACCTATGTCTCCCAAATTTTTAAAAATATCCTAATGTGTATAAAAGTTATTGCAAAAACACATTATTTTTTTTTTTAATTTAACACCCCGTAGTTTAAAAACTAAGACGTTTGGGACATATGTTTATGAAAAGTATTTTTCTAATTTTCATTGTAGAAATATCCCTTAAGGTTTGTCGGTTGAATTACTCGACACCCAGTATAACTGTCGCAGTCAGCCTTGAAATTTTAATTGCCCAACACCAACCAGCCAGGATTTTAAAGGCCAACCCTTTACCATTGGATTCATAATAAAAAAATCTATATTTACGTGTTTGATTTTTGAAAACAAATGACAGTAAATACATACCCTTAAAGTTACCATTTACACCTAGTTGGCAGGTATTATATGCCCAAAAAAAAGGTATCAACTGTGTGAGTGCATTATCTACACTAGGAAAAACACCGTATGTGTAGTATGTGTATATTATAAGTCAATTCACATGTGTTTTTCCGTTGGACAGCAATACATCAGCTCAAAATAGGGTTTACCAACCCCACGAGAATTTATTTATTATTATTTTTTATTGTTAAAACATATATTTCATTAGAATAAAGCCGGAGATTGTACTAGAAAGATAGTGATCCAGACATAAAATACTTTTTTTTGATGTCTACAAAACTGACCAAGAATCTGTGATCGGTTTCAATTGTGCATTCATTGAAAATAAATTTACCAATTTTAATTGCTATTTGTTAGCAAGAAAAGGACAAAAAGAAGGTTAAGAATAGTGGGGACAAAAGCTAGTTTAGTTAGAGTGTCATAAATATCATGTACCGATTTGTTGACTATGCGAGACCGTAAAGATACCAAAAATGCTACTAGCCACTGAGTATCGTAATATGACTTATCAATGGACTTCGATAAAAATCAATTCCATTTTTTAATTTTTTATATTATAACCATTATTATTTTTTGCTTAAAAGTATTCCATAAAGTAGCCCAATATGCTTAACTTCAATTAAAAAAATTGAAGAAACAACATAATAAACACTTATATTAGTTGTGCCAAGAAAATAAATTAAGTATATATATTAAGTAATAATTAACAAATAAAACTGAAATAATTTCAATTTGGTAAGCTTACTTTATGAGTCTGGATTTAACTATACAGATACATATTAATACAATACAAAGATAACAAAACTTGCAAATTTAATTATAAACTTGCAATTTCACTGTCTTCCCAGTTTCCCCCAAGACAACAACAAGTAAAACTGTTAAGAGATGTTAAATCTTAATATACCTTAAAATGAAAATACACGAATAATTTATGGGACCACTTAAGATATGTATACAGGGCGTCCTATTTTCGTGTGTTTTACAGGGTTTTTCACTTATGAGTGAAGTTTCAAAGATGCGGTTTTCGCGACATCGTGCTACTTATTGTCAAACGAAAGATGTCGCAAACAGATTTGTCTTAGCCCTCTTAGTTTGTTCGCTACAGGGTGATTTTAAAAATGTTGTATTTTCGGTTACCCTTGTATCTCAGGTACCTGATAACTTATCGAAAAGATAAAAACAGACACTTTTACGCCGAATACAGTGGCGTACTTGAAATTTTTCTCGGATTTACTTTCTTTGAGATATTAGCCAAAGAGGCACATTTTTAAATTGAATACCCCGTATATTTTTTCGGCATATTATTTGCTACACTGAGAGCTTTCCAAAAATATAATATAGTCAAAACCTATTTTTATTAACAGCATAAAAATATGCAATTATTTACTTTTTAACATACAGTTTTTGTTTAAATTAATGACAGTCAAATTAATCAACGTCAAATGCCTTCTCGCACCAAAAATAATCTAGTTATATAAATATTTATTAACAAGCTAACCTAATGAATAAAAATAACAATTTTACGCTAGAATTGTTCTTAGCCTTAAAAGACAAACTTAACTACTAATTTTATAAATACTGTTCGAATTGGTGACCATGATGTCTTTCTTCAACGAGTTTTCTTAAAGCATTGTTAATTATGAAAAAGCCCTCTAAAGGCATTTTGCGTGGCCTCTCTTAATTCCTCAATTGTTTCATGCCTCCTCGAGTATATTTTACCTTTTAAATATCCCTACAAAAAATAATCTAAAACTGAGAAGTCCGGAGACCGTGGTGGACATCGAATAGGTCCCTGCGTGGCTGTAAATCGATTAGGAAATTGCTGTTCCAACCCGTGTTGTATCACGTGAGAGTTGTGAGCCGGAGCTCCATCTTGTTGGAAATAGATGGCATTTACTTGGACCAAGGGAATACCTTCCATAATAGTAATTGCTTTTTCTTAAAGGATTTGCATGTATCTATCAGAAATCAAATTTCCTTGGTAAATACAATATTTAATTCTTCTTCCCAAAATGAAAAAGAAACATTAAATCCAAACCTTCCCTGGCGTTCCCTGGGAAAAATAACGTGTTCATTTTCCTGGCTCCGAAACCTTGAGTTATTCCTATTGAGGATACCCGCACTGGTAAAATGGGCTTTGTCCGACCAATGATCTCCATTTCAAAATTATTCTGCCTTTCACACATATTGAGAAACCAGTTATAAAACTCCACTTTCCGCTCAGGATCGCCAGGATGAAGATTGTGCACAAGTTTATACTTGTAAGGTTTGAATTTATGTCGTTTCAATATTTTATCAACTTCTGTTTTGGATATTTTCTTCTATTTGCCTGCAAGATGTTCCTGAGGTATTTTCAACTGATGCCAAAACATTTATTTTAGCTACTTCATTATCTTTACTATAATTTTTCGGCCCAGGTTTAGTAAATGACCCATATTGAAGTAGCTTGTTTTGTATTTTACGAAATATTCTCCTATCAGGTCGTCTTCTTTCATGATATCTATATGGAAATCAAGAAAAAAGTCAAATTTAAAAAAATTATTCGTTCTAACGTACCTAATTCAGATAAAGCTCCGCCGCCTCATCGACGTCTTCGTTGGATAATATGAAACATCTATTCATATCATACTTTTTAAAATGTTCAAAATTTTGGTTTTGTGCCATATTTTTTAGAAAAATGATGACGATAATCTAGGAACCAGCACTCAAAAATTCAATTGCAATCATTTGACGTTGATTAATTTGACCGTCATTAATTTAAACCAAAGGCGCCTATGTTAAAAAGTAAATAATGGCATGTTTTCATGCTGTTTATAAAAATAAGTTTCGACCATATTATATTTTTAAAAGCTCTCAGTGTTGCAAATAATATGACGAAAGAAAATATGGGGTATTCCATTTAAAAAGTGCAACTTTAGCTAATATCTCAAAGAAAGTAAATCCCAGAGAAAATTTCTAGTACGCCACTGTATTCTGCGTCAAAAGTTCTATAAGGGCCCCGTTTTTATCTTTTCGATAAGTTATCAGATACCTGAGATACGAGGGGTAACCGAAAATACAACATTTTTAAAATCACCCTGTGTCGAAGAAACTAAGGGGGCTAGGACAAATCTGTTTGCGGCATCTTTCGTTTGACAAAAAGTAGCACGGTGTCGCGAAAACCGCATCTTTGTAACTGCACTCATAAGCGAGAAAGCCCGTAAAACACACGAAAATAGGACAGCCTGTACAGTAACTAAGGGTACATCGTTTAAATCGAGGCCGATTTGACGGATCGCTTTGAACCTACTACTGTGCCCTTCGTCGTAGAATTTATCGGATGAAGATATTCCGGTTCTAAATAATTTTTAATTTGAAAAAAAAGGATATATGTGGCAGGCAAATGGTTATTTTAGGCAAATGGCTTCTGCCTAGGCAAATGATTTCTGTCTAGCCAAATGACTTCTGCCTGAGCAAATGATGTTAATAAAATAACTTTTATTTAAAAGCCATTTGCCTAGGTAAATGCATTTGCCGTTGTCCTTGTTAGGCAAATGACTAGGATATATTTCATAACATATTAGGCGTAGAGTGTGTTCTGCATACTACAGTAAAAGTAAAAGCACGTGTAATTTAATTCGTTCGAAGCGCTACAGACGGTCATGCAGAACTGTCACGTTGTGGCGGTCATAGATAGTTTTGGTTAATTAAATCTTTTTTTTATTTACTTTATTAGGAAATTAAAAAGTTTCAACTAAACAGAACTAACCATGACCCAGTTAACAGTTGTGCATGACCGACCGGTTATGCAAACACATCTATTTACATTTGCCTAAAATTTTCTTTAGGCAAATAGAATCAAATGCTATTTGACTAGGCAAATAGCAAATAAAAATGAAAATATACCATTTGCCCAAGCAGAAGGCATTTGCCTAGGCAGAAGCCATTTGCCTAAAATAACCATTTGCCTGCGACATTTGCAATGACAAAGAGAGGCAAACAAATAAAAATAAACTTCTTACTTTACATTTGTGGTATTTTTTTAATTAATGTCATTTATTTTTAAGAAAAACAAGACAAAAATAATAACGCAAACCACAAAAGCAACACAAACATTATTTTTAATTTCTAAAAATGCGATTTGACCAACCACTATGGTTGATAATAAAACCAATCGAGAAAATTTAAGAACCTAGTTACTAATAGAAAATATTATAGGAAAGACAAATGTAGTAAATTAAGTCAATAAGTTCCTTGTATACTGCGGAAGTTATACAAAAGCGAATAGCTGAATATAATTTCAAAGCACACACTTAAGTTCTTTAAAGTTGTCCCTTGAGAAACGGGTTGAAACTCGTAATTCTATTACAAAGTTTTGTTTTATCTCGCATTGAATTATTATGTCTCTCTTCATTTAGGACAAATTTATCAAATTCGACTAATTATTTAGCGACATTAAATTAAAATTAATTGTCTCAAGAAAATTGTATTGCGAGAAGTGTTAATTGGATATTATTTTATAATTATCACTTTGTTTATGAACAACAATTAAAAGTTGAATAAATTTGTATATTTATGTCTTATTTAATAAAGAGCAATGACCCAAAAATAAGGTATTGAAAAATTGTTTTTAAAACCATTTATAGCTCTCCAATACAAAGAAAACAAAAGCACGCTCCACCCCTTTTGAAAACACATAACAAAATTCATAACACATAGGGACCCAATTATTTAATTACTTTGGTATTATAATAATAAATAGAATAGTATTGTCAACTATCTTTTAACTTAAACTTCCACTAGAACGATTTAAAATAAACTGTTATGCTGCGCCCAGACTTGCAACCATTCGCCAAACTTCCGACCAAACAAACCATCCTATTTCCGCGCTCCTTTGATGCAAAAACCGACAAGCCCTGAATCACCGAGGAATCATATCCCAAGCCCTTGGAACGGACGTGATTTCCGTCCACGTCCAGCAAAGTGCTAGTTAGTGAAATATAGGGGCATGAGGTGCAAAAAGTTTTGTATTTGATAAAATGGCAGTAATACGAGTCTGTTATTACCACGTTTAAATCACACCTTATTGTAAAATAAACCTTACAAATAAGGTAATACAGTTTTACCTATACTGCACTCAAAGTTTTGGATAAAAAGGAACAGAGTCCGTTTTATTTAGCCAAGGAGATATACATATACATAATATATAAAACAAAAGACTTAGCTTGACTAAAGTGCTTTTTGAGGGCATGAAAAGCGCTTTTAAATTTTTTCCGAATTAATCTGCCCCACTTTCCTCTATCATTGTGAATGTGAAAGTACTAAATATGTACTTTTTTATAACTTTGGGGGGTTTAAGTGAAAGCATTGGGTTAGAGAAAAAACCTCCATCCTTCGTTTACAAAGTTACGCTAAGTAGAAGTCTTTAGTGCTTTAGTATTTAAGAAACGATTTTTAAAAGTTTGCTATTCATTACACCATTTTTCGGCAATTTTGCCTGGTTTTTTGTTCTTGTAACTTTTTTCTACGCAGTTTTAGGTAAAGGCAATGGTATATTTAGTTGAAAGAAAAAGCAATTACCTTCAAAATCATCCATAATGCGAGGCTCTAAGAATGTGTATACTCACTCGCAAAAATATCAGCGCGTTCGAAATCTCCAGATTTAAGTAGGGGTGATATCTATTTTTACGCAAAAAAAAAAAATTAAGCTGTAGATTTTGGCTACTCCTACATTTTGTTTAATTCTGCCGTTAAGTTATCTTAGGGTTCTCAACATAACCGCTTGTAAAACATTATTTCTGAGTTTCTTTCTAAAGGTGTCCTTTTTTCGAGATAAAACTGGCTTTCTTTTATTAACTTGGGTTGTAACTATCTATCTATCTATCAATCTATCCATCTGGCTGCCTATGTAACGGAATCTTTGAGCCTAATTTTAACCAACTTCCAGCTATTCGATTTCTTTGAAACTTTGCACACGTATTAAGGACCCATGACAATGCAATAATCTGCAAACAGTATCCCTTTATCTTTTTTTTAATCGCCAGGAAAAAAATTCCATTATATTATAAAAACAACACCTAGGATGCCATCTGTTGGAAAAATTTCAAACTTTGCTATTAAATGAGGAAGAAATTTTTAGTGGATTGCAAAGTGTTGACAACGGTCCAAACATTTCCTGGAGTGCCATCTGTTGGCAAAATTTGAAACTTGCTACTTAATGAAGAAGAAATTTTTTAGTGAGTTGCAATCTTTTGCAAATTTTAAAATTTGCTACCATTGTCATTTCATAGGGGCTGGTTATTTTCTTTTTGCTGCTTAATTAATTAGTATGTTCTAATTTACTGTTATATTAAGAATTTTGTGCAATATAACGAACTAAAAATGAAAAATAATTAATAGTTTAAAAAACTAAAAAACACGCTTTTATATGCAACCGAACTAAAAATTAAAAATAATTTTTCATTAAAAAAATATTTTCACTTCATAGTAAAAAGCGTGGGTTGCATTTTACTATTTGTTCATAACTTATTCCATCATAGATATCTGTGCAATATAATAATTATAACATTTAATATATTAATGCACCCCACGCTTTTTACTATGAAGTGAAAATATTTTTTTTAATGAAAAATTATTTTTAATTTTTAGTTCGGTTTGCATATAAAAGCGTGTTTTTTAGTTTTTAAACTTAAATTTCAGGCCAGCTGTAAAAAATGGAATTACATGGCTGTTTTCTTTCTGGATATGTATAAAGATACATTTCCGCTGTATTTACAGTATTTTTGTGGCACAAAATGTAACACGTTAGCATGTTAAACTTTTCTTAATGGCTATAGTTGCCACCCGGCATATTCGACGATAATAACACAATAGATATTAACTATTCACCAATAAACAATAATAAAGACAACAATAACAATAAGAACAATTGCTCTAAAAACAACAACTCGACAAACAGGGTAATAACGACAAATACTATTTTATAATGATATTCAATTATGTTACAGATATGGTAACAGGTATTAACTTTCAAGCATTTGTTTGCGAGGCCTACTTAAAAATAACTTTAAAAAATAGAAAAAATGCATCGGTAAATTTGTAATAAAAATGGGATTAGATACAGGTTGTAATTTTTTTTCGAGCCATATAAAAAATAAAGTTGATGATGGTTTCTTGAAAACGAAACGACGGGTATAAAATTTAAAAACACCATCGTGTAGTACCTAAAAAATGCCAATAAAAATTTTATTAGTTTTTAATATCTCTTGATATAGAGTCAGAAAATAAAATCAATATAGGCAATTGTTTTTGCCAAATATCTCAGCAGGTCATGAAAATTTTTCAAGTTTTTAAACGGCATGTAAATAAGCTTTTAAAAACACAACTTTTTCCTAATTTAACCTAAGCTGTATCTCCAATATGTACTGAGATTCCCATGCTTAGGATCCTTATCTTGGACACATAGACGCACAAATAAAAAGTTATAACAAAAAATTAAAAAGATATACGTAAAGATTAGGAAAAATTGTTGAAAGTAGAAAGACCTAAAGAACCACATCTTGCTTATTAATAGTTTTACAATACACCATTTTAAAGGTAAGTGTTTTCTCTTTAAATAAATAAACTATTGCCTACACCTAAAATTATGTAGAAAAGAGTTTCAGAACATTGTTAGGTAAAATTGCCAATTAATAATGTGGGTGGCAAACTTTAAAAAATCGTTTCTCTAATACTCTGAAGACTTTTACTTAGCCTTATTTTATAATTAAAAAATAAAAAAATAATAAAGAATGCGTTTTTTCGTGTTTTTTTTTGCTTCGTTTTTTGAGCATACTTTTGTCAAAAATAACTTTTTTACAATTTGGCAAACGTTATTCGATGAAAAAGTTAATTTCCTACAACTTGTTTGTTGACTACTACCTAGAAAAAATGCAGTAGTTTTCGACCTAACCCCAAAAACTAAAAGGGGATGTTTTTACCCTGTTCGCGGTTATTTAATATTTGGGTTCATTGACCATATGAAATCATAAAACTCCTTTCACGTTGTAGTTCCTTTTACCATCTTTTTTTTGTGCCGCGCTAAGCTTAAAGGTGGTATCGCAAGAAATGTTAAAATTGAGAAAATCGCTTTTGAAGTTAATCTAAATTTCCAACTATTTAAAACCATTTAGTAATTTTAGTGTTGCATGGTACTCTTCAGAAAATGCATAACTTAAATTACTAAGGTATTTATTTAAGTGGTACTACTATCAGACCAAAAATATGGCTGATACCACTTTTTAAGATCAGTATTCATGTGACGTTTCTGTCCTTGTTGCCTGACTAATGCCCGTTTCCACCGACTTTTTGGGAATTCCCTAACTCTAGGTAGAGAATAACTTACATTAGGTTACCGTTAGTTACTCTTTATCTAGCGGTAGGGAACCCCTAAAATGTTGGTGGAAACAGGTATAAATCTGTTATGGTACAAAAAGAAGTTATAAAATATATTGGGATTTTAAGAATAATATATTACTTACAACATAAATTAGAACAAATTGTAGAAAATCTTATACTAAATACGGTTTTAAACTTTCGGAAATACAAAAAATAAGTGAGAGTAATCTAAATTTTGGATATATTTTAAATATAGGAAAACAGAATAATTGTTTCAGTCATCTATTTCTGTAATTAGATTATGTGCTTCGTTGTTAACTGGTAGAGTTTTCCAGAACACTAAACGATGTTCTGGAATTATCGAAGATAAATTTTGAATAATATTGTTTTTTCGTTCTTCAGTTATTCCACGCATTGGTTTTTTGTTAAAAGGAAATGAAACTCCATTTTTAAAATATTCACTTTTTAAAAAGTTTAACTCTTTCTCTTCGCTGTCATTGGAAAAACTTGTTTTATAAGTTAACACTTTTTCGCCTCGTTTTGCTCGAATTTGAATGATATCTTTTAAGTAGATTCGAGGCTGTATTTTTTTAGTTTATAAGTGGATGAGCAGTCTGGCCATTCGTAAAAATTAGTTGCCGTAACAACATTAACCTTTTTATTATTTGCGTTCCGAACAACATTAACAAAATCTTGAAAATCATACAGATTTGGATTTTTACGCATAGAAAGTTCCACTTGGTGATGGAAAGTGTCCGCAGACATGAACGTATGCCCAGGTTCAAAGTATTTAATTACAATCTGTTTGGTTGCTGTTTCTAAAGAATTAACCATAAATAAGAGAAAAGAAAATAGACTCCAATTTTTATTTTGCGAGGAGCAATTATCGACCCATAAAATTACATTCTCAAAGTCACGCATTTCTAAAAAAAATGAGTAATATGCACTTATTATATCATCTTTTTGTCTTCCTGCTAATCCAGTTTCCAGACCAGTTTATTTGTACGTTATGAAAAAGAATTTGCACAAACCGAACGTGAATCAGCATAAAAACTAACAGGCTGAGACACCTCCAAGACACCTCTATGTTGGTGTAACAAAGCTTAAACGTGGTAACAACCGGCATTCCTGTATTTACCACATTATCGTTTTGAAAATGTGTTTAAAAATGGATATGAAGCCTAGCTTAGAAGTGGTATATTTAAATTATTTTGTAAATACCACTTTATAGTTAGGAAAATTGTTCATGCCACCTTTAAGATAACAATAGATGCCTTTTTTGGATATACCACAATTTTCATAGGCCATTTTTCAGTTTGCTTATAGGTTTTACCACTTTTAAGGTATGGCAGAAGGTGTAATTTTAAATACCCTTTCATCTTTTGGGTCTAACTCAATTTTGACCCAAAGTGGAGATACCACCTTTAAGTGTGATTAAGAACCAGCAGCTATTAAACATGAATCTATTTTGTAGTTGCGGTTATTGTTTTGGTTAATAAATGTTTTAGTACTCCTGGGTAATTGGTTTTTTGTATACATATTCTTAAAAAATAAATTGATATTTATTCAATCTATGGCCAACTATGTTTTTTAAAATTTTCTTGTAAGATTTGCTGTTTAGAACAATGCAAAATATTAAGTGTTATATACTGTTGTAATCACAGAAAAAAATGCAATTTTTCTAGATACTCAGATACAGGGTCTCCCATTTAAATAAATGCAAGTATGGGTTATATCTCCAAATTAAAAACATTGATATTTATTTTAGGTACGCCACTGATTTTATTGGTGAAAGGTTTAAAACTTTGCATTTGACATTTCCTTCTACCTCCATAAATGTCCGAGTAATGGGACATATTAAAATCGACAGTTTTGAGAATCACTCCTGTAACTTCCAAAACAATCAAGTAAGCGTAAACTAAATAATAGTTTAAAAACTAAAAAACACGCTTTATATGCAACCGAACTAAAAATTAGAAAATAATTTTTCATTACAAAGAGTTTGTCAGTCACTTCGGGTAAAAAGCGTCTGGGTGCATTTACTATTTTTCATAACTTTTCCTCATAGATATTTGCAAATAGAATAATTATAACATTTAATATATTAAGCACCCCACGCTTTTTACTCTGAGCGACTGACAAACTCTTTGTAATGAAAAATTATTTTTTTCTAATTTTTGGTTCGGTTTTGCATATAAAGCGCGTTTTAGTTTTTTAAACTTCTTATTTATTTTTCATTTTTTGGTTTAAAATATTTTCCTTGCTAAACTAAAAAAGAAATTCTCATCAGATGTTTTCTCTAAATATGAGTTTACTTTAAGTTTTGCCTACCTTAAGTGATATTTTAATGTAGTTTGCTAATCTCCATTTCCAGTCTTTGTCCCTAATCTAACATTCGGTACAAGTACCTAACACTCAATAAAGGCCTTCTTTTAAGAAAGTATAAATGGAAGATGGTATAAAAGTTATTATGCAATAACTTGTTAGTTACTTTTCCAAAGCAATAAGTAATTTTTCATAGTTTTTCTTTTCAATCTATATTTTGACAACTGACATATTCATTTTACTCCAAATGAGCTTCAGGCTAACGCTTTCACGCACTTTTGCGCTTTTGCGCCGACGGAGCTGCAGGAGATCGCTTCACGAACCTTTTTGGTTATAGGTTATGTGATTTAGGAACTATTTTGCTTACGAATGATTATTCTGGCTGCGGAGGACCATGTTAATTATTTATTTGCTTCTTGTATTTCAATTAAAGTGTATACTTTGTTTTTAATAGCTTAGTTAACTGATTTTTCAACTTTAATTTCACATTAAAGGAATTTTAGGTTATGTTATGACTTTGAATTTTGTCAGATGTCAGATGGTAATACAGATTTCTGTTTATGACCGCCTGTTTTAAAAAACAAGTGAAGGTTATTCGTTCGTTAAAAAAAAACAGATGAAGGTTATACGCTCCCGGAACGAATACGTTCAGCGAACGAATGAGTTCAATTTAGCAGAATTGAGCCCCTGGTCCCCAACCCGTCGGCAAATGTTGTCAAGTTCGATTATTCAATTGTCTAATCTGGCGCATCCGCCAGAACGTACGATTTTTCACTTTTCCGGTTTTCCTGGAAAATGCTGGAACTTAACGGGATACTGTTTTTAAATTATTGCATTGTCATCGGTCCTTGATACGTGTGCAAAGTTTCAAAGAAATTGAATAGCTGGAAGTTGGTAAAAATTAGGCTCAAAGATTCCGTTACATAGATAGATAGATGGATAGATAGATGGATAGATAGTTAAACACGAAAAAGAGATCGACATCTATCTTACTTTTTTGTATCTCTCTTACCGTTTAGCCTAAAATTCTATAATACCAACCAAAAAAAAAAAACACCTTTGTACAGAATCAAACGCATCATTGCTATTACTAACACAAAACACACATCACACTAATGTAACGTATGTGGAAAAAAATATTGTGCTCAATTAAGACTAAAATATGCAAAGAAATGTCACTTCTAAAATTGTGTTTTAATGCAAATTAGAGGATTTACGAATGTCCCTTCTAATGTTTTTTTTATAAATTTTATGTCCTTTTTTAATTAAAAAATAAATTTTAACCAATATCACTCTTCTTTAAAGGAACAATAAAGTTTAGGATAAAACATATTATAGTTGGTAAAGTCAATTTTTCTCTAAGCAAGTTGTCCTTCTTGTAAACGTTTTCTAGCTATTTAATAGTACTTTCTAATTTATTTAGTATTTTACGGTAAATATTTACTAGATATTTTTATATTCAGATGAACATTAAATTGAAATTTTAAATTTTGATATTTTCTATTCTTTATTTTATTTTTATGCAAAATTAAATTGTTTATTTTGATGGAAATTTTACTATATAATCTATTGTTATCTTAAATCGATTATTACAATGGCTACTATTCGTCATATAGAACAATGTTATACAAAATATATTCTGTTTTTCGTTGTTTATTCAGATGAAATGTGCGTAAAGTATTTTTTTATACATATGTTAAATCGAATAATAAAAAAGTACCAATTACATGTATATTTATAAATATAGATCCATTGTTAAAAATTGTTAAAGTCTAGTAGTTAATAGTTATTGGTTGGTTAGTGGTTGGTTTTGCCTCACTTTTCGGAATCATCCCACCCAGGTTTCGACTGTCGCCACCCCTAGGTGGTGCGCTGCAGTCTTAAGGCTATTGTGTTATAAGCATAATTTAAGTATTAAACCTGGCAGACCTTTTGACATTTATGTTTTTGATGGGACATGACATTACAGAATTATCTATTAAAAAATTTTACGTTAAGTTGCTGACACCTTTCGATGGATCGCTACTGAGCAACACCCGTTTGGAATACCTGGCATAGCAGCATTGTTGGTTTGACACCCGATGCGCGTAATCAATGTTCCTCTAGTCAGATTCCGATTAGGCTCATACGCCCGCATTTTAGCTTTGTTTAACATGTATGTACATACGATTTGGACTATTTTTGAACTGACGACAGAGAATTCAGGCTAAGCGCCCCTATAGGATACTTTTAAAACCTTTTGGGGTACTATGACATTTTCTTGTTATAATTCTGCATGCCGTTGTGGCAGTTAGGATCGTATTTTTTATGAATTATTTAATAAATAAATGCAATAAAAATAAGAAAAATGCTAGTCTACGACTTGGTGTTAAGTGTTTAGTGGTTGTCATGGATTTAGTTAAAATTTTGCAATAAAGGAAAATATACCATAATGACAAAAAATTGACAACAATATTTTGTCAAATTTTAATATAATTTTATGACAAGTAATTCAAAAATATCAAAAATAAGAAATGCGAGCAGAAGACACCACCTGGATTTTAATATTTTAGTTTTTTTTGGCACAATGGTACAAAATCGGTTTTGTTGTGTCTGCAGTTCGAGTGTAAATAACTACGAAAGTTTTGTCGCTTTATGTAAAATTACTCAAAACCATGACTGTTCACCATTTTTTGTTTTATCTGGGTTGTATGGACAATATTGTCTATTATTTATTTTTCAACTTATTGCCTTTTTCTTAAAAGTGTTTACTTCAGCCTAGACACAAACCAAAGATCTGAAATTTCTGTAAATATTCTTATATAGGTACATTTACCTATGTATATATACTCAACATATGTATATACTAACTTTTATTAGCTAATTTACCGTGTTGCATTATTGTTTTTCTTAATCTAAATTACGAATCTTAGGATTAATTATTTAGGTTATATTTATTTTAGTCATTTGAATGTAAATGTATAATTAGAATGTCCAGTGAGTTGCGTTTTAGCCGTTTAGAATTATAAGTTAATTTTGTAGGCATTCCGTTACCTTGTCCGAAGAAGAAGAATCACAGCTGGGCGAGAGCCAGGGGTGAATGCCAGAATCTGGCGCTAACTTCAGTGGCTCTCGCCCAGGCTCCTGGCTCTCGCCCAGGCTCCTGGCTCTTGCCCATAGCTCCTTTACTCGGAATCTTGGGCGACGCCCTATTTTAGGGTACTGCGCATGCGTGTCATATTTAGGAATCTTGCGCAACGCGTTGTTTAGGGCGTGGTCAATCTGTCAAACGTCATCTGTCATCTGTCAAATGTCACCTGTCACCTGTCATATGTCAAAATCTCTGACGTCATTTTAAAATTTAGGAATCTTGCGCAACGCGTTGTTTAGGACGTGGTCAATCTGTCATCTGTCAAATGTCATCTGTCACCTGTCATATGTCAAAATCTCTGACGTCATATTTAGGAATCTTGCGCAACTCCATATTTAGGGCGTGGTCAATCTGTCAAAAGGCATCTGTCACCTGTCAAATATCACGTGTCTTAGAAAATGGCGTCTGTCAGCCGTCACCTGTCATATTTCGCGAACCACGTGCTTACGTGTATGAGATAAGGTAGTACGCATGCGCAAAAATAATGTCAATATAACCGAGAAATAAGGCGTTGATTGAAATAACATAACCTAAATTTATGCGGATAAGCCTTCGGCCCCCATGCCTAGGGCTCAGGGCTTCACGTTTAAGCCAGGGGACCCACGATTGTAAGCTAGCTTCATACGTCATATACTTTAATACTACATAACCTCAAACTTGCAGACACGTGGTTTATTAAATATATCGACAAGATGGTGCTACTTTATAAGGTTAAACTAGTCAACATAACCTCAAACTTATATGCATGTATCTTACGCATGACATAACCTAGAAATAGGGCCGTTGTTATTATTTATTGGCATAAGCTCGCAGACACGTGGTTTATTTAAAATATCGACAAAATGGTGAAGGTGAAATAATTAAAGTAATAAAAATACAAGGGATAAATATTGGGTTAAAAATACACCATATAGGCACTTTCAAACTGTATAAAGCCGGTTCTCAGCTAAAAGCTACCTGGTTTGCAAGCAGGGATTACCACTTCGCTCCGCAGCTCTAAAATCCTTAATAAGGACGTTCGATGGCCTACAACAGTTGAGAAAATACACCCTATAGTGGGAAACGCCTGCGCAATAACAATGACGTCGACAGTGTCATAAGTTAGCGCAGTCACGCAGTTTAGGGTTATGTAGACCGGTGGTTTATATTAGGAAAATATCGGTAAAATGGTGAAGGTAAAATAATTTAAAAAATTATAAAGAAAGGATATTAATGTAGATAACAGACGTTAAAAATATACGCTCTAACGCAAACACTAAAAAAAAAACAAAACACATAAATAAGGTAATCAGTAAAAATATACGGTGAGAATGACAGCTGTCAAATGCTAGCTGTTAAAAACATGTATTCTAAGAATTAAGGTTAGAAAAAAACAGCCCAGAACCAAAAATATGTTTTAAACATGTAATATAAAAAATAGGACACTTACCAAGGACTCCATGTCGTATACAGCTGTTATAAAGGCCTAACATGTTTGTTAAGCGATTGAACTGGTCTGTTAAGCGGTTCGGTGGCTTTAACGTATCAGATCAAAACAGACCTATTTGTAACAAAAATATGTTAGATTAATACAATATACAGGGTCAATAGCAGTATAATTTATACGTTTAAATCGTTCACATAACCTTTTAGGTAGAAAGTAGCGAAATACACGCTTTGAATAATTACTAGACAGTTCAAAATGGGGTATACAGAGCACTTACCAAGGACTCCATGTAGTCTACAGCTGTTTTTTAACAGAGCCGTTCGCCAAACGGATCGCCAAAGGATAGCGGTTCGCAGAGCGGTTCGCCGAACGGCTCGCCGAACAGAGGCGTCGGTTCGCAGGACGGCTCGCGGTTTAAGCGCGGGGCCTGAGGCTTAAGCAGAGGGCCTAAGCGCAGACGCATAAGCTCATATAATTTAAACCATAATAATTAAATATTAAATAATAAAACACCCTGTATATAATTCACACACTCCAACTGGACAATCACATCACAGTTGCCGGAAGCCTCGGTCTCATATAATTTAAACCATAATAATTTAATATTAAATAATAATAAAACACCCTGTATATATAATTCACGCGCTCCAACTAACCAATCACATCACAACTGCCAGAAGCCTCGGTAATTACATGGTACTATTTTGCACGATCAGCGTAATTCGTTCTCATTATTTATTTATACGTTATCAGCCTGGAAACACTGATAAAAGCTTGGAACGGTGCCCTCGAGGTCAAAAATTGCTTATTAGCCAACTGACGCCTCTACAAAAGTGTAGTGCTCTTGAAGCGAATTTTTGTGAATTTTTGTGAATTTTTGTTAGTTTTTTGTGAATTAATACAATAAAACATGTAAGTACCTTTTACTTTATTATCATACATATTCCATACATTTATTTAATCATAAAAATGTATTTAAAAAAAGTCCGTATAATACAAAAAAAAAATACCAGTTTGATATAAAAATCTTAAAATTTTCTGTTTTTAAACTATAACTTTATGTTCTTGGAATAAATATTTAAAGTAATGTTAAAAATCATAAATCTATCTATCTAAAATTTGAGCCTAGAACAATAACTCTTTTAATTTGGCCACATTTTAATACACGTCCAAATCATAGTTAGTAAATATTTTTAGGGCTTTGTCTATATTGTAGAAATATATAATTTTAAAATTTTTGGGGTTTAATATAAAATTCTGGAAAAACACTTTTGGCGCTCGGTAGATATTTTCGAATCTGAAGTGGAAACGCATCTAAAAACCTATTTTATTTTGTTCCTTAAGGCCCAAAGTAACTTTAGGGCTAAAAAATTTAGAATTTCAATTGACAGAAATTAACGTGAAACTTGGAGAAAAATTACAAATGTACTAAGCTGAAAGATATATCATTTCTCCGTTCTATAGAACATATTAAAAAAAATAAATAGATTGATTTCTAACCATAAGTTTTTCAAGTTTTTAAAGTGAGATTAAGGCTTAAGAAATATATATTTAAATATAATTTGTAAGGGTATCAACCCTTATTTCGAAAATAATAGCTGGGGGCGCTTAAGTAGTTTATTTTACTTGTGTAAGACTCAAAAATTTAATTTAATATATAGCCGTTTCTACACACACAACATTTTACAACTTTTAGTTTAAAATTACAGCTCTTTTCGCTTAAAAAATAATTATTATTATTTAAAAACCCCTAAGTGATTTAACTACTAGAAAAATATTCGTTTTTAATATACAGTTTTGGCGCTCGGTAGATATTTTCGAATCTGAAGTTGAAACGCATCTAAAAACCTATTTTATTTTGTTCCTTAAGGCCCAAAGTAACTTTAGGGCTAAAAATTTTAGAATTTCAATTGACAGAAATTAACGTGAAACTTGGAGAAAAAATTATAAATGTACTAAGCTGAAAGATATATCATTTCTCCGTTCTATAGAACATATTAAAAAAATAAATAGATTGATTTCTAACCATAAGTTTTTCAAGTTTTTAAAGTGAGATTAAGGCTTAAGAAATATATATTTAAATATAATTTGTAAGGGTATCAACCCTTATTTCGAAAATAATAGCTGGGGGCGCTTAAGTAGTTTATTTTACTTGTGTAAGACTCAAAAATTTAATTTAATATATAGCCGTTTCTACACACACAACATTTTACAACTTTTAGTTTAAAATTACAGCTCTTTTCGCTTAAAAAATAATTATTATTATTATTATTTAAAAACCCCTAAGTGATTTAACTACTAGAAAAATATTCGTTTTTAATATACAGTTTTGGCGCTCGGTAGATATTTTCGAATCTGAAGTTGAAACGCATCTAAAAACCTATTTTATTTTGTTCCTTAAGGCCCAAAGTAACTTTAGGGCTAAAAATTTTAGAATTTCAATTGACAGAAATTAACGTGAAACTTGGAGAAAAAATTATAAATGTACTAAGCTGAAAGATATATGTATCATTTCTCCGTTCTATAGAACATATTAAAAAAATAAATAGATTGATTTCTAACCATAAGTTTTTCAAGTTTTTAAAGTGAGATTAAGGCTTAAGAAATATATATTTAAATATAATTTGTAAGGGTATCAACCCTTATTTCGAAAATAATAGCTGGGGGCGCTTAAGTAGTTTATTTTACTTGTGTAAGACTCAAAAATTTAATTTAATATATAGCCGTTTCTACACACACAACATTTTACAACTTTTAGTTTAAAATTACAGCTCTTTTCGCTTAAAAAAATAATTATTATTATTATTATTTAAAAACCCCTAAGTGATTTAACTACTAGAAAAATATTCGTTTTTAATATACAGTTTTGGCGCTCGGTAGATATTTTCGAATCTGAAGTTGAAACGCATCTAAAAACCTATTTTATTTTGTTCCTTAAGGCCCAAAGTAACTTTAGGGCTAAAAATTTTAGAATTTCAATTGACAGAAATTAACGTGAAACTTGGAGAAAAAAATTCCCAAATATTAGGTTTTAAAGTATACTTAAAAACACTTTTGGTGCTCGGTAGATATTTTCGAATCTGAAGTTAAGAACGCTTACGAGCTAAAACTATTTTCTATTGTCAGATATCAAGAAAATATACAGGGTGCTCGAAAAATAGACGAAGATATTGTAATGTAATTGTAATATGAGAAAAAGTTTCTATATAACAAGGGTCCTCAAATTTTTCGTTCTCAAGATACAGGGTGTTAAAGTTTAAAAAAAAACATAAAAATTTCTAAAAATACTTTTTAGTAAAATTTATTAGATTAAATATAAACATTATTAAATAAAGTATTTGTTGTTGTTGTTGTCGCATAATTGTCAACAAGTAGTTATAAAACTTTATTTTTAAAAGAAAAAATGCCCTAATGTTTCTTGTATGGTCCAGGATTAGGTAATTTTGCGAATTTTATTTCTTTATCATGATATGTAAAAATGCAAAGACATAAAAGTTGTATTTTTATGTGTTTCATCTGGCAAAAATATAAAAGTTGCAAAAAAGTCAGTGGCGTACATTTTTGTCAATTAAATTAGCTAAAATGAGTACCACGCCGCCACTGGTCTCACAAATTAAAATTAATTTAGGGCTAAATTAATTGCTTATTTTAACAAATGCCACAGTCAAATTTTATTAAAATCGGATAAGGCATATTTAAGATATTAATAAAAAACCGATTTGAGCACCCCGTATATTCTATAGATCAGATTTATAAATAACTCCTTTTTAAACTTTTAAACACTTACGATTTTGTTTAATGATACATTAGGGTATTAAGTATATATTGAAATATATAATGCAACCCTGTTTTTCTACGTCAGGGGCTTAAGGGCCCTGGTTAAAGAGGTGTCTACCAAAATTTTAAAAAATACATATTTCGTTTCAATTCATTACGGTTTTGGTTTAAGGCGAAATTAGGGCTTAAGAAACATATTTAAATATAATTTGTAAGGGTAGCAACCCGTAATATGAAAATATTAGCCTAAGGTGCTAGAAAAACAGCTTACGTATATCAGACAATTAAATAGGTCAATTTCTAGACATAAGTTTTCTTCAAATTTTTGTTTATTTTTGTTTAAATGATAAATTAGGGCCTAGAAATTTAAATATAACTGCAGGGGTATCTGCCCCTCTTTCAAACACACAGGGTATAGGTGCGACTCATACAGTGTGTCCACTTAAGTTCACACCATATGGAAAACTTTTTTAATTATTAAGTTTACGAAAAAAGTTATTCTTTATAGGTTAGAGAGGTTAAGAGACGTAAAGGTTATCAATGTTTAACGAATAAAGAGATAACTGATTACAATTAGGGAATTTAGAAATAATAAAAATACACAGTTTATACAGTGGCTTAATAAAAAGGCTAAGTAATATACTGGGTTTTAAATATAACTTTTGAAGTACATGATTGAAGTAAATACTTAATATAATAATATACAGGGGTTTTAATTATTAGCTTATCTAGCAGACCTGTAGTATATACAGGAGGTTTAAATTATTTGATTATTAAGTGTATTGTAGTATTTAATATACAGGGTCTTAATAAGTCATAGAAAATTTTAATAATATACAAAGGCTTAAAACATTAGATTATTACGATTATTTTTAACCATTTTGAGATATTAAAATTAAGACAAAAATTTCACTTTTTATTAATATTTTTTAAATTTTAACTTATTTAGATTTCTTGTAGCCTCTAGATATCGAATATGTAATAAAATCGTCATTTCCGGTATTCAAAAAGTTTATGTTGTCAATAGGTCCTAAACAGTTTTAACATATATTAAGGCTTCTAGTGAGCTGATTTTAGTCATTTTTTAAACAATTTATTATAACTTTGCAATTTATTAATATTTTTTTCAGTTATTTTAGCTATTTTAAATGTTAGTGACTTATAGGTTTTAAAATAAGATAAAAAATTTAAACTTTTTATTTATGGACATTTTTTTTTAAATTTTAACTTATTTAGATTCCTAGTAGTTTCTAGATACCGAATCTGCAATAAAATAGTCATTTCCGGTCGTCACTTCCGGTCGTTAGAAACCGACCTTGTTTGGGCTCAAATGAAAGGTCTTGAGTTGTAGATTACAAAATAAGCATTTTTTAACAATTTGATGGTTTGTCTTTCTATTTATTTATAGTTATTTAATATATAATAACCATTTCCTGTTGCAACTTCCGGTCGTCACCCCGTATAGGAGCCCCAAATTGTAGATTACTAATTTTAGGTTTCCCTTTGGGTAGAGGATTTAAATAAAAAATATGTTTATTGGTAGCTCTTTATTAATGTAAAATTTTTGAATCCTTAGAAACTATACTAGTTAACAAAGTTTTTAGCTGTTCTAATAAACTTAAATTAGGACAATTGATACCAAAGAAATTTAAATCTATTTTTCCAGACTTTATAAAATTATTGGTAAACTCGTCAAATTCATAAAACATACCTTTTCGAATAAAATAAAGCCGACCATTAGTGTAGCGGAACACGCCGTCTATCTGAGTGGGAATACCATTAAACAAATCAGACATTAAATCCCGCTGTGAGGGTGTAAATGAACACTCGTCTAATGTCCAAACTGCTTCGTCGAAAAATATATAGGTTCTTCCCATATTTGAATTTACTATACCTCTAGTTTTAAGAGGAGCCGTTGATACCACAACATGTGACACGTGTTTTTTATCAATTAAGTTAAAATTTTTGTAGTTAATAAAGTGAACGGTTTCATTACTTATCAAAACTATTTCGCCATTTGGCCTCTCATAGATGGCGTCAATTTTTTCGAAATTTTCTGGTAAAAACGGCAACCAATCGGTTATTAAGAAGGGTTGATTTTTAATTTCCTTGGTATTTAAATTTAATATCCAAACATACTTTTTATAAAATATAAACAATTGTTGTTTTACAATTAAAAATGTATCTAAATGTTCAAAGTTAACATCACATAATTCAGGCATTTTTGTTGTTGTTGTTGGGGTCGTTGTTGTTGTTGTTGTTGTTGGTTTCGATGTTGTGCTTGAAGGTTTGGTCACCGGTTTCGATGTTGAAGACGGTTTTAACGTTGTTGTTGAAGTAGAAGGGTTATTGTAAAGAAATTGTAAAGCCCATTTGTCGTCTTGGCTTAAACTACCATTGCCGCCAGAATAAAACGGATACATTATTGATTCATTTTGAGAGGAATGGTGCAAGCCGAGTGCGTGTCCAATTTCATGAACCAAAACGGCAAACAGATTTGTTGAACTTGATTTTCCAAAAGTATCCCATTTTATGCGACGATTCATATGAATTTCCACATGGTTTGTGACCAAGTCAGGAAAATATGCGTGTCCCAAAACACCCGGTGTAAATTCATAGCCACAAGGTAGTGCACTTCCTCTCATGTTATGTGTAGGTTCTTCAAACGATATGGTAATATTTGCTAGGTTTTGGTTTAGAGTAAATGTAAAAGTAAGCGGAGCTTCGTTAGACCACACTTTAAATGCTTTGGCTCCCAAATTCCTATAACGAATTAATTGTGACGTAGGAGGTACTATAGTCCAGGTGATGTGATTGTTTCGCCATTTTTGATATCCAGTAGCGTCAACAGAAAAACTTTGAATGTCTTTTACTCCACATCGTGGTTTTCTCATTAAACTGGCAGTTTCATTATTCAGCGTTCCATCTGCTGGGAGATTATATTCTTCTTGAAATTTTCGAAGGCTTTCAGATACATCGGCAATTGTATTTTCATCCGTCTGATATCCGTATTCTATTAAATAATCTGTAACATTCAACGCTTCTTCCTGAGCCGAGAGCACCGAGCCACATAACAATAACACTAGAAACACAACCATTCTGTTCAAAGGTTGGATACAAACTGAGAGTGTGTAGGTCTTACTCCTAGTGCCATTACCTTACGTTACGTCATCGACCGATTTAGGTGTGACGTCATCACCAAAACAAGTTTCAACAAGTTTCAGCATGTTTAGAGGCAAAGACCGTTTCTTTGTTATATGTAAGTAAAATTTAATCGTGTTTTTTCTACTTTTTTGATTAAACAGTATCATTTCGTTTGTAAATAATCCTTGCACAATAATTAAAAATAGTAATTAAAACAACACATAAATTTTAATACATTTATTACCATCAAATTACATTTTTATTAAATCAGTAAAATTCAATTACACCTAGGCATTCTAGTTCTCTCAAAATTGTGGTAATTTCGTCAGAGTTATTGCCAAGCTGTTTGGCAGCTTCCAAGTTTCTTAATCGATCAACCAACTCATTTACATCGCTGTAAAATAATAATTCTTTGTCCGTTTGGCAAGGTTCTTCCACTTGTTTTGGATTACTAACAAATTTAATACGTTTCGGTCTGTACGGTCTTTTGGGCGGAAAAAGTTTGGCAATAATATGACGATATTTAGATCCATGCGTTGCTATAATTTTCCGTCATTTCTCTTATGGGGACCAGTTAAAAGTAGAATAATTTTATAATCGGCCAAGTCCTTGGGCGAATACTTTCTGGGTGCATCTTGTGTTAGCAAGTTAAATAATCCCTCTCTAAAGAGAAATTTATTACCATGAATTATCAAATGATTCCCAGTAATTTCAATTTCGCTATTTCCAATCGAGATATTTTTCACCATCTCTTCTTATGCCATATCGTCCATCCTGTACAAGGGCCGATTGCATACTAAGCTTATATGTTAAAAGCCTCTATATTTATTAGGGTAACTCAATACCAAACGCCTACCAAACAGGTAGTAAACAAGGGGTCAAACAGGTAGTAAACAGGGGGTAAACAGGTAGTAAACACCTACCAAACAGAGGGTATACAGATAGTAAACCGGTACAGAACAGCCCCATAAAGCTATTGAATCGGTTCTAATCATAGAGGATAAATTAAAAAGCGGTATTATATTTTTATTGTTTGAAAATTTACAAGATATGCCCTTTATAATGCGATCGGAATGGCTTTTCACCTGTTCAAAAGCTGTTTGTTCATATTGAACAATATGCTCTTGATAACATGCAAAGCAATAGGTTTTAAAATAATTAAAACGGCTCTATAATGCTGTTAGCTCTATTTTCAATTATAGCAACGTAACACGAACGTAACATGAACGTAACATGAACGTAACATGAACGTAACAGTCGGTTAAGCTGTTAATTTTACGGTTATTCGAACCACCTAGATGACTACTGTTCTATAATGTCGTGGTCTGTTCTAATCATAACGAATAAATTAAAAAGGCGATATACTAGTAACATTTTTATTGTTTATTTTAAAATTCACAAGATATGTCCTAATCATCATGTGTAAAAGCAGTACAATATTTTACAAGATATGTACCCCTGCCTACGTCCTAAGGTTCGTCTGTGCTTCCACTATGACCTTCATCCGTTCAAAGCTGTTTGTTTATGTTGACCAATATGCTCTTGATAACATGCAAAGCAATAGATTTTAAAATAATTAAAACGGTTCTATAATGCTGTTAGCTCTATTTTCAATTGATTGATAAATCCAAAATAAAAAAGAGGTGTGGGTAATTATTAAAACAAATCGAATATTTATAAACATTTATTTGCTCAAAACAATTTCTACATATTTACAAATAATTTCTACTTCTTTTCTTCTTCTTCTTCGTTTGCCTTCTTGTATCCCCAAGGTACGGAGCTCCCGTCAGGTAGAAATTTTCTTTCTGTACACTTGGGAGGATTCCCCATAACTTGCTTCTTTAATTGTTCAAAATAAGCCTCTTCGTATTGTCCTTGATATTTATAATAACAAGACTTGCAGTAGGTTTTAAAATAATAGTCTCCTATACCTTTTCTATCAACTTTATAGGTGCTACCTACTCTATACCCTTCATTTTCCTGGCAAACCTCACACATAGCCTCCAATTCAGGTGTGCATTCAGAACAATCACACGGACGACCCCAAAAACAAGCTCGAGACATTGTTGCTTCTTTGACTGCTTGACTAATACTAAAATAAATGTTATAAGTTGCTCATGTTATATGTAAAGCGGTGGTGGTGGTGGGGGTAAAGTGGTGGGGGTAAAGTGGTGGGGAAATAACAACAGAATTTTTCTTTACAGATTGCATCATCATCATCATCATCCAAACTTTTGTGATTAAAATAATTCAAGAGCTAATATTTTTTGGGTAAGTATTTATGTAACTAAATTACAACAACAAAGTTAGCTTCTTATTGGTCTAAATTTTACTCATGGTTTTTTAACGTACTCTTTGCAAGTTCTGAACATACTCTTGTAATTTTAACCAATCAGAATCAAGTATTTTTTCTTAAGTCGATAATTTTAACCAATCAGAATCAAGTATTATTTTAATCAACTAGATTTTTACTGAACGTACCTCTTGTATTTTAGACCAATCAGAGACGAGTATTATTTTAATCAACTAGATTTTTACTGAACGTACCTCGGTTATTTTAGACCAATCAGAGACGAGTAAATTTTCTTAACACTTTATTTTTGACCAATCAGAGAGCAGTTTAACCAACCATATTTTTACTGAACATACCTTTTGTATTTTTGACCAATCAGAATCAAGTATTAGTTTGAAACTAAATTTTTACTGAACATACCTTTTGTATTTTTGACCAATCAGAATCAAGTATTAGTTTGAAACTAAATTTTTACTGGACATACCTTTTGTATTTTTGACCAATCAGGAATCAAGTATTAGTTTGAAACTAAATTTTTACTGAACATACCTTTGTATTTTCGACCAATCAGAGAGCAGTAAATTTTTTATCCAAACTGATGGTTTCTGAACGCATCCCCGTTTTTTATTTTCAAGGTCAACCGAGTTTATAAATAGAGGTGCCTAAGCGCTGCCTGTTCAGTTTATCTCGAACCGTGGTCGTGAACAGACGTGTTGTTTAAACCTATTTTTTCTTACAGACGATGGAAAAGTTTATCATTTTGAAAGACGCCGTTAAAAGGGTTCGTCGTTACAACCTTACCGGTCGTAGTTTAGAGTTTAAGTTGAGACCTGTGCCGGAGGGAAGTGAGCCAGTCGGCTGGATTCGTGATGCGATTTGTCAAGTCATTAATAGGGCTACAGAGGGGCTTGAACCTACGGATCAGGTCAGTTTTAGTTTTTGTGGTAAGGAGTTTAACCGCGGTGAAGGATGGATCCGTTTTAGACCTGCCTCAGAGGTAAATTATGACGATGTGTGGGATGTGATAAGCAGCGTTTATCAGTCAAACTCGACAGGTCTAAATACGGAGACGTTTTGCTTGGGAGTCACCACGGTTAGACTTCCTGCCGGTCGAGGGAGGGGTAAAAATTATAATACTTTTGAGGAGGAATGTGTGGCAAGAAAAGGCATCATTGCAATTAACAACCGTGACAATTTATGTTTGCCACGTGCTTTGGTGGTTGCAATCGCCAAAGCATGCAAGGATCATGACTACAATAAAGTTTTAAGAGACACTGGCAAGGTTCAAACAGAGAGAGCACTTAAACTGTTGGAAGAGGCCCAAGTCGTTATTCCTGAGGAAGGTGCTGGAATTCCGGAATTGCAGCTATTTCAACAACATCTAAAAGAATTTCAAATTGTGGTATACAAGTATGGTGCTAAAGGAAGAGATGTAATTTTTGGAGGGAGCAAACGAATCAACGAAAAAGGTTAAACCTCCTACATCATGAGGGGCATTATAATGTCATAACCTCGTTAACTGCTGCTTTTGCCTGCAGTTATTATTGTGAAAAATGTAATGCGCCATATGACCATAAAAATGAGCATAGATGTGGAGGAAACATGTCCTGGGTGTCAACAATCTCCAAAATGCGCGGAAGACGCAATTAAGATTAAATGCGATATTTGTAAACGAAACTTTCGAGGGGAGAGTTGCTATAATAACCATTTAAGAGAAGGGTCCTACGAAACAAATAAGTCTGTATGCAGTGAAATAAGAAACTGCCAAAATTGTCTTAAGACGATAAAAGGCAAAAGAGAACACACATGTGGTGAGATTTTCTGCAAGACCTGCAACACCCACGTACCCAGAGAATCACCTGTGTTACATTCAAAAGGACACAGGAAAACCAAAGATAAAAGACCTGCTATTTTATATTTTATGACTTGGAAACAGAGACAGGAAGAAGTGCTAGATAACGGCTCCCTTCTCCATCAGCCTAACCTCTGTGTGTTCAAACAGTGCTGTGATGCCTGTATAAATTCTGTTGATTCATATTGTGATAAATGCGGCGTAAGGCTACAAAAATTAAAAGCGATGATGCTGTTGCATTATTTATGCATCATGTCCTACAATGGAGAAATTTTTTTACAAATATCGTAATAATTGCACATAATGGCCAGGCATTTGATCACCAATTTATCCTAAATTATATATTGACACAGACCGATTTGACACCCGAACTGATTATGAGAGGCACAAAGATAATTAGTATGTCACTGGGGAATGTGAAATTCATAGACTCCTTAAACTATTTTCCGATGAAGTTGTCAAAACTGCCAAAGGCCTTTGGTTTAACGGAGTTGAAGAAGGGCTATTTTCCCCATTTGTTTAATACTAAAGCCAATCAAGATTACGTTGGCCCTCTCCCCTCGATAGATTATTATAGTCCTGATACGATGAAAACAGATGACAGGGAAAAGTTTTTGCAGTGGTATGAAGAACATAAAAATGATATATTTAATATGCAAAAAGAGCTAGTTGACTACTGCATATCAGACGTAGAGATTCTGACCCAGGCCTGTTTGAAATTTAGAGAACAATTAATGACGACCTCTAGCGTTTGCCCCTTTACCGAAGCCACTACAATTGCAAGTGCTTGCAACAAAGTTTTTCGCAGGAATTTCCTCCAACCTAATACGATAGGTATTATACCGAAGAACGGTTATAGGTGGAAAGACAAGCAAAGCAAAATTGCAATTCAATGGCTGGTATGGGAAGAACACCAAAGAAAAATAAATATCACACATGCCGCCAAAGATCAAGAGATTGTTTTGCATGGCATGAAAGTTGACGGTTATTGTGCCGAAACAAAAGAGGTGTTTGAATTTCAGGGGTGCTATTATCACGGCTGTATCAACTGTTATAAATTTGGCAGAAATGATCCTCTGTTTGAAGACCCTTCGTTAACCCTAAATTTCCGATATGAGTCCACCAGAGCTAAAATCGAAAGACTTCAAAGTCTAGGTTTTAGCGTTACTGAAATGTGGGAATGCGATTTTAGGAGACAGTTGAAGGATAAGCCAGAGATTGAGGCTTATACAGCAAAGCATCCTCTATTAAATTGCACTCCCCTAAATCCAAGAGATGCTTTTACGGGGGTCGTACAGGCAATATTTATGAATATTATGAAGCTAAACTAGATGAAAAATTCAATACGCCGACGTTTGCTCCCTCTATCCTTGGGTTTGCAAGTATGGCAAATTCCCAATAGGTCACCCCGAAGTTATTGTCGGCGATGACAAATGCAAAACACAAAATTTAACAGAGATTGCAGGCCTGATTAAATGTAAGATTCTTCCGCCGAAAGATTTATATCATCCGGTTTTACCGATGAAGATGAACAGCAAACTGATGTTTGTATTATGTTCAACATGTGGCCAAAATATGAACACAGGGGAATGTTTCCATTCGGAGGAGGATGAAAGGGCCTTAACAGGTACGTGGGTGATTGACGAGGTCATAAAGGCTCTAGAAAAAGGCTACAAGATGGTAGAAATTTATGAAATTTGGAAGTATACCACATTACAAAACAGCAAAGAAGTAAAAGGTTTGTTCACGGAAATGATGAACAAATTTATTAAGATAAAGCAAGAGGCTTCGGGGTGGCCAAACGAATGTAAAACAGAGGAAGAAAAGAATAGATATATTGAGGAATTTTTGGCTAGAGAAGATGTTAAGTTGGAGTATGCTGCAATTCTGGAAAATCCGGGTCTTAGGTCTCTTGCTAAGTTAATTTTAAATTCTTTTTGGGGTAAATTTGGCCAGCGCGAAAATCAACCAAAAACTAAAATTGTTAATGATCCGTCGGAGTTCTTTTCAATGTTTACTAACCCCGCTCTGTACATTAACTCTTGTCTTCCTATTAATGAAGACACATTAGTCGTAAATTACGAATTTACCGATGAGGCTTATGATCCGCTACCTACTGTTAATGTAGCTATTGCTGCTTTCGTTACGGCTCAGGCCCGGCTTAAGCTTTATTCTTACCTGGAAGAACTCGGTAACAGAGTACTGTATTACGACACAGATTCCGTAATATATGTTTCCACGCCAGATTCCTCTGACATACCAACTGGTCAGTTTGTCGGTGACATGACCGACGAACTAGAGGGATACGGCCCTGGCTCGTATATTACGAAATTTGTCTCTGGGGGCCCTAAGAACTACGCCTACAATATATTTGCAACAAAAACCAATTCGGAAGAGGCTAGTTTGCAAAGTTAAGGGAATCAGCCTTAACTATGAGGCGTCAAAATTGATAAACTTTGATTCCATTAAGGATATGGTTTTTAAAGAGGTCCGATCCTACACCTATTGTTTCGAGGAATTTCCGAAGAACAATAGACCACTCTGTGGTAACGTGTAGTGAGACTAAACTTTACAAACCAAATTCTACAAAGCGGAAATTTTTGGATGATGGCAGTTCTGTACCCTACGGCTACAAGAGACAGAAGCTTGAATAATTTTTAGAATTTTATGTATATGTACCTAGTTTTAAAATTAAAAACTTGATGTTTTTACGTTATAGTAGTTTAAATATGTATATAATTAAAAGAGCCATTAAAAGAAGCTTGACGAAGCCACTAAAAGAAGCCAATAATGATAAAAAAGAGCCATTAGATGCCTTAAGGGCCTAAAAAAGATGCCAAACATATATTAAGAGCCATGAAAAGATGCTTGACGAAGCCATTAAAAGACGCCACCATACTGTAGCGTATAAATATCAGGTTTTCTTGGGTTTGCTTTTGAAATTTTCGTTTTATGCCCTTAAAAAGCGAAATGAGGTGCGATTAAGGGATCAGTTCACGTCTGGCAGCCTCGTTAAGGAACTATTTTATGATTGTCTAATCATAAAATAAGTCCGACTGGAAGCCCTTAAACCTGTGTTGTAGCAAAATTTTTAACCTGCCAAATATTATATATGACTCGAGTTGAAAATTAACTCTAAGAAATGTAATATTTGACTGTTTCCAGCCAGTTAAAAACGGGAGAAGAAATTATGTTACAACACATTTGAATGGTTTGAATGACTGCTGAATACGTCACAAAGGTAAATATCCTTTTACAATTTGTTCGCAAGCCTAATTTTAAACTCTAGTTTAAAGTTAAAGTATATTTTTAGTCAGGTTCACTATGTATATATATATATATATATATATATATATTTTAGTACTTACATTTTGTTCAAACTGCAATAGTCGTTTGTCAATCGAAGGCTCGAAGTCATTATTTAGATCTACAATTTGCATAATGCCTAGTCGAAAAGCCTCTTATCAACAGCTAATCATTGTTTACCCTGTATATTTTAACACAAGTTTAGATTCACCGTGTATATATTTTAGTATTTGCTTGTTCGAAACTGATTGACTTAATATTTAGATCTTTACCAAGGAATCTTTCTTATCTAATGCCATATGATACCTTTTTATTAACAGCTAATGTTTTTATTATTAATGCAAATAAGTGTTTTGCGAAATTGGGCATATCCTATTAATTTAAGTAAATAATTCAGAGCGTTATCGGTATTTTGCTAAGTTTGAGGTTATGTAAACGATTTAAACGTATAAATTATACTGCTATTCACCCTGTATATTAACTTAATAATAATAACATATTTTTTTGTGTTTCAAATAGGTACGTACTGTTAAAGGAAACGCCTGTTTTCGGTGAGCCACGTTCAGCGAGATCTTGCTGGCTCCGCTACTCGTTTGGCAAAAGCCGTTCGACGAACCGCCACCCGTTCGGCGAACCGCCCACAGGAAGCCGTTCGGCGGGCCTGCGCAATTCGGCGAGCCGCCCTGGGAAGCCGTTCGGCGAACCGCCACCGTTCGGCGAGCCGTTCGGCAAACCGCTCTGCGAGCCGTTACCCGTTCGGTGAGCCGTTCGGCGAACCGCTCTGCGAACCGCTATCCTTTTGGCGACCCGTTTTGGCGAACGGCTCTGTTAAAAAACGGCTGTAGACTGCATACAGGTCCTTGGTAAAAGTGCTCTGTATGCCCCATTTTGAACTGTCTAGTAATTATTCGAAGCGTGTATTTCGCTACTTTCTACCTAAAAGGTTATGTGAATCGATTTAAGAGCGTATGAATATACACTGCTGTTGACCCTGTAACTTGTATTGTTCTGACATATTATTTTGTTACAAATAGGTCTGTTTTGATCTGATACGTTAAAGCCACCGAACCGCTTAACAGACCAGTTCAATGGCTTAACAAACATGTTAGGCTTTTATAACAGCTGTATACGACGACGACAACGACGACATCGAAGACTTGGTCCGTGTCCTATATTACATGTTTAAAACATATTTTTGGTTCTGGGCTGTTTTTTCTAACCTTAATTCTTAGAATACATGTTTTTAACAGCTAGCATTTGACAGCTGTCATTCTCACCATAATATTTTTACTGATTACCTTATTTATGTGTTTTGTTTTTTTTTTAGTGTTTGCGTTAGAGCGTATATTTTTAACGTCTGTTATCTACATTAATATCCTTTCTTTATAATTTTTTAAATTATTTTACCTTCACCATTTTACCGATATTTTCCTAATATAAACCACCGGTCTACATAACCTTAAACTGCGTGACTGCGCTAACCCATGACACTGTCGACGTCATTGTTATTGCGCAGGCGTTTCCCTACTATAGGGTGTATTTTCTCAACTGTTGTAGGCCATCGAACGTCCTTGTTAAGGATTTTAGTGCTGCGGAGCGAAGTGGTAATCCCTGCTTGCAAACCAGGTAGCTTTTAGCTGAGAACCGGCTTTATACAGTTTGAAAGTGCCTATATGGTGTATTTTTAACCCAATATTTATCCCTTGTATTTTTATTACTTTAATTATTTCACCTTCACCATTTTGTCGATATTTTAAATAAACCACGTGTCTGCGAGCTTATGCCAATAAATAATAACAACGGCCCTATTTCTAGGTTATGTCATGCGTAAGATACATGCATATAAGTTTGAGGTTATGTTGACTAGTTTAACCTTATAAAGTAGCACCATCTTGTCGATATATTTAATAAACCACGTGTCTGCAAGTTTGAGGTTATGTAGTATTAAAGTATATGACGTATGAAGCTAGCTTACAATCGTGGGTCCCCTGGCTTAAACGTGAAGCCCTGAGCCCTAGGCATGGGGCCGAAGGCTTATCCGCATAAATTTAGGTTATGTTATTTCAATCAACGCCTTATTTCTCGGTTATATTGACATTATTTTTTGCGCATGCGTACTACCTTATCTCATACACGTAAGCACGTGGTTCGCGAAATATGACAGGTGACGGCTGACAGACGCCATTTTCTAAGACACGTGATATTTGACAGGTGACAGATGCCTTTTGACAGATTGACCACGCCCTAAATATGGAGTTGCGCAAGATTCCTAAATATGACGTCAGAGATTTTGACATATGACAGGTGACAGATGACATTTGACAGATGACAGATTGACCACGTCCTAAATAACGCGTTGCGCAAGATTCCTAAATTTTAAATGACGTCAGAGATTTTGACATATGACAGGTGACAGGTGACATTTGACAGATGACAGATGACGTTTGACAGATTGACCACGCCCTAAATAACGCGTTGCGCAAGATTCCTAAATATGACACGCATGCGCAGTACCCTAAAATAGGCGTCGCCCAAGATTCCGAGTAAAGGAGCTATGGGCAAGAGCCAGGAGCCTGGGCGAGAGCCAGGAGCCTGGGCGAGAGCCACCTGAAGTTAGCGCCAGATTCTGGCATTCACCCCTGGCTCTCGCCCAGCTGTGATTCTTCTTCTTCCGGACAAGGTAACGGAATGCTAATTGTCTAGTCCACTTATTTAAGTTATCTAGGTAATATAAAAACTGTAATTAGTTTCTTAGTATTAAATAATTACAAAGAAACACGCAGTTCTGTCTTGAACAATGATAAGCCAAAAAGTAAAAAACTTATCTAATAAAGTGAGTTATGTTATTACAATTCTTTTAGAATCGTATTTTTAATGTAAAAAAGGACTTTTTTACTATAACCCTTAACCACAGAGATCCGGTAATTTTGACCGGCGGAGCTTTGCGATTTGACAGGATCATGACATCCCCATTATTTGCCCTTATATGCGTCTATGTACCTTTCTGGCACTTAGTGTTATGCTATTATCCAAGTCGTGAAAAGTGCATGTCTTAAAGCAAGTAAAATATTGAGGTTTTAAGTACAGCGAACAAGTCTGTGTTCACGTACCAATTTTGAAATTTATATATTTTTTTCCAAAATTTTTATATTTCCTATTGCGTATGGACTTTCATCTAGAGCCCACAAATCAGGAAAATATAAGAATTATCATCATAATTTGCCAAAATAGGCGAAAGAAGTGGATTCTGATGGTAGGAATATCGAATAAGATGTCGACTATATATCATCGGATCATGACACTGACTTGGAAATCGAGATTAACAAAAAGCAAAAGAAAGTGAAAATGACATTAAAAAGTAAAAATATTTTGCGATGGCAACTTCTAAAATGATAAAAGTAGCTACAAATGGTCAAAAAGGTTTTTCCTAAGAATACATTCACGCTACAACATTGTCTGTAGCAAAGTATAAATAACTAGAGTAGTCTCACAGTCCGCAACACAATGCAATTGTTTACATCAAAGCCCTGTCGATATATCGCCTTCGGGTCTCTAGTTTTCATCATCGGTTTGTTTGATCTAGTCGCTTAACACACGCATGGAAAAAGAAAGCGGGGACTCAGATGCAAGGGATATCCGTTGTCGGAAATCCTCGGGCGTTTTCGCACTCATAGCGGCGACACTTTACTATAGTTATTTGTACTGGTAGCACCAAATGAGTGCATTTTAAATAAATAAATGTTTATACGAAAAAGCCTGAAAATGCAATGGGTATTATTATATCTTTACTGAATTTTGGAACACTCTGTATAGTTGTTAACACTAGAAAATATTTTTTGGATATTAAAATAAGTGACTCACTTTATCCAATAACAAATTTATCATTATATGTAATCCGCTCGTACACACCGCCGTAGTATTTTCTTTTGTAAATAACTAAAATATTACCTACTTTCCTTCTATGAAACTTAATTACTGCAATCCTAGAATCATAATTAGTTGGTTATAAAACTTCGCTAAAAACACAGTACTTTGTTGTTCCAGTAACCTTAATTTAGATTATTTTTCTTTAATAGCATAATATAAAAGTTTTAATCACAAATTAAAAATATTTTTACTCAAAAACTTTATTCATGCTTACTTTCAAATTTCAGAGCTGACTTTTAACTTTTATGTTCTATTAAAAGTTCATTTTAGACACCCATAATAACTTCTTATATAAAATCTGACGATAAAGTCTAAAAACTTAATAATAAAGTTGGAAAAATTGTTCAGGTGTAGGGTAAAAGTGATTTGATTTGCACAAATTAAATAAATATTTAACTTTTTTATGTTGTTTACTTGAGTTTACCCTTAAGAAAAAACAATTAACCTTATAAAATATTTGGGCATATAAAGAGTAAGTGAAATCAGTTTTTTTGGTGAATGTACTAGAGAGACCCAGCAAACACTATTTGCCGGCAATATACATTTTTCATATTGGCACTGATGGTAAAGCATTGGCAATAATTGGTGGCAATATTATGCCAAAATCTAATACGCATTTAAAAGTCAACCCTAAATAAACACTCAATTGCCAATAAATTTTACATGCAGGCGAATTGCCGGTAAGCATACAAAAATGGCGGCATACCAATCCTGATTAATATAAAGAATGCCTTTTGTTGCAGGCAAATATTGGATTTTGAAGACAAACCGTAAACGCATATTCATACTTTTAAACCATATTATTAACATTGGTATTTAACTAACATTAGAGCAATTTTTTGATCTGTTTTATTTATAATGGCAGCTAAACAACATTATTTTATCTTTTTTACATACTTTAAAGGAAATGGCCTTTTCATAACATTTTATTGTTACAAATCATGCAAATAAAAATTAGGTCAAACAAAATGTTTATTATGTATTTTTGAGAGAATAAAAATAAAATGATGGTAAAATTAGCTAGGTTAATTTCGACCGAAGGTGACAAATTCAAATTTCCCGCTTAGCCGAAATACAAGATTTAACGATTTTGACAGATGAAGAAAAATTGCTTTTGTTTGTTTTGTCTTGTTTTATACAATAGTTTTCTAGCTTTTTAGTTTCTTTTTTTAAAGAAAAGAGTTTTTTAATAGACATAATTGGGTGTATTCATTACCTAATTAGTGTGTGTGTGTGTGATTAATTGGTGATGGCTAGTCGAGGAGGCAAGGTTATTCAAGTAGACTGTTAGGAGCTGCAAACATTTGTTTAAACCCTTTTAAGTTTGTAGTTACTAAAAAATAATATGAAACTAGGGAGTTGCCTATTAAAAGTTTTAAAGACGTGTTAATAAAAATATTATATATACTTAATAGTTTTTTTTTACATTTAACTCCTTTAAAATATTTCCCCTATGTTTTGGATCTGAAAATTGAGTGTAAGTGTCCCTTGAATACTTACTATTTTAAAGTGTTTTCATTTTATCTATCTTTTTTTTAAATTTTATTACATACCTTTAATTTTTTATGGTTTATTGTTACTGTATAAAAATTTATATTATATAATTTTTTAATGATAAAGTTTTCCTGCCTTTTTTCTCATTTTTTTCGATTACAAAATTTTAAATATGTTATTTAACTTTTGGGACATTCAACTTATAAAACTTGCAATACTTATTTAACGATAAATGCCATTATCCTAAACGCATTTTTTCATCATAACTTATTAATGATGGATGCCATCACAGTATCTGCAACACGTGGCCCAATAACGGCCAATTGCCCACTTTCGTGCCTTTTTGTTACCTTCTTGCCAATAACTTGTATTAATGATGGATGCCATCATCCTAAACGCATTTTTCCATCATAACTTATTAATGACGGATGCCATCACATTATCTGCAACACGGCCCAATAACGGCCAATTGCCCACCTTGTGTCTTTTTGATATCTTTTGCCAATGCCTCGCCATTAAGGTGTTGACGATGCCAGTAAATTAAATGTACATGGCCGGCAAAAAATACTACCGAGAACGAACGGAAACTGAAAAACAGTTTATTCTTCTTTTCTCAAAAATTTTTGAGGTTAGGGTAAAAACAAAAATTACCTAAGTTGTAGATTTTTTTAATGTCGAAAACTTTTACATTTCACTTTTTAAAGGGGATTTTATTGTTTAGCCTTAAATTGCAAAAAAACATTTTTACCCTTAAGCCCCCCTTCACCACCTAACGCATTATTTTGATCCGGAAGTGTTTTTCTTATGTATGATGCACTTAACAAAACTATACCATTGGTTTGCTGTAAGGATTTTTAGGAACATTTCTACTGCTTTTCCGCCTGAGCTATACGTAATAAGTTTGGTGTCTAAAGATAAAAAATTGACACTATAATAATATCTACTATTTTTAGATTCGGATGGCCATATTTCCAAAACTATAAGAGATGGACATATTAAATGTTTTTTTTCATAACTCTTATATGCGTATTATACGAAGTGTTTTTTTAGTGCCGTTTTACCATTAAATTGCCGATGATAGCCATATTTCCGGAACTATTAAAAATTGCATATATCCCATGTGGACTATTTTAAAGCTCTTTAATAGGTATTTTAAATGGTTATATAAGATACAGGTTTCCATAAAAAAGTACATTTTTGTAATAAATCAAAACCCGAAGTTCAATTGTTTTTCGGCTGGCAGCACGCTATTTAGCTGAAAAAGCACTACAACTTTTCTAATTTCTCTACAATATTTTCCTGTACAATTTTATCCTATTTTAAAAAATAAAGGTATTTTAATCCTGCTCCGTATTAAATATAAAAACTAAGGATTAAGTTGACAAAAAAATTTTATCAAGAATTTATAGTCTATACAGGGTGTTATGGAAATGCTTTAATATATTGAAATGGGTAGACGACTCCTCGATATTTGGTAAGTTTTCCAAATTGAATGATGTAATTATATCATCTATGGAGAGATCTTTCCCATTGAAGACAAAGCTAGTAGATAAAAACAATAATAAAAAAGCAATAATGTAAATTGGTTCAATGATACCCTGAAGGTTATGCGGGACAAATTGCACTTTTGCACTGCTCTCAACAAAGCTAATCCTACATTGATGCCAAAAAACACAGTTACTCAATTTAAAATGAAATATCGCCTTGAAATACGTAAAGCCAAAAAATCCGCACATGACAACTTTATAAATCATTCAAAAAATAAACAGACTGCTATGTGGCAGATAATTAACAAAAATAATACAAAAAATGCACAAACATCAAAAACTCTTAATGCAGAGGACATAAACAATTACTTCTGCTCCATAGCTGAGGAAGTGATCTCAGGTATGTCAAATTTCAATGGGGATTTTAAGGATTACCTCATTAAAGCAAATAAATGTCCTGAACTAAAATTCAGACATATAACATTTAACGAAACACGTAGCTTACTAACAAACTTAAAAAATAGCAAAAGCAAGGATATCTTTGGGATTAACACAAAAATTATAAAAACAATAAAGCATTTGTTGGTTAGCCCTTTGGCAAGACTTATCAATAAAGCCATATCACTGGAGATTTTTCCTGATGCGTTTAAGATAGCTAAGGTTATACCCGTATTTAAAAACAAAGGATCTGCTGAAAATTGCACTAACTACAGACCAATCTCACTGTTGCCTATACTTTCAAAAGTCTTTGAATCTGCACTCAAGAGCCAATTAAACGATCATTTTGAAAAAAATAATTTATTCTTTCAAAAACAGTTTGGCTTCCGAAATAAAAATCAACCACTCTTGCCATAAACTGTTTTGTAAATCTTATTCAGGAGAGCCTTGAGGATGGTTTGGACATTTTTGCATCCTGTCTTGACCTTACAAAGGCTTTTGATTGTGTGCAACATGATATCCTTATTCAAAAACTATCCTATTATAATATCGCCAACAGTTCCTGTAGTCTCTTAAAGTCCTATTTGTCAGATCGGTATCAATGTGTGTCTTGCAATTATGAAACTTCAAATCTAAAACAAATTAAATATGGCGTCCCACAGGGCTCTGTCCTTGGGCCCGTTCTATTCCTCATATTTCTAAATGACCTGCCAAATTTTCAGGAGTTCATTGAGCTAATTCTATTTGCTGATGACACTAGCACCTTAAAAGCTACCACCCATCTAAACTTCAGGATTCTAATATCATGGATACACAAAAAACATTGAAAAGTGGTTCCTAGCTAATAAACTTTGTCTTAACTTAACTAAAACACAAAATATAAATTTTACCCTAAGACAGGGCCCAAACCAACTACCAATTGATACTTGTAATGAAGTCAATTTCCTCGGAGTTACACTGGACTCGGGACTGACATGGGAGGCACACTTAAACAACCTATGTGGGAAGTTATCAAAGTCTATTTATTTGATAAGAACACTATCCAGCTGTGTGTCACTAGACACCTTACTATGTGCCTACCATGCCAGTTTTGGGTCTAGGCTCTCCTATGCTCTACTATGCTGGGGGCATTCTGCACATGCAAAGAAGGCATTTGCCTTACAAAGAAGATGCATCCGAATTATCTTGGATGTTGGTTACCGGGATGACTGTAGGAATCACTTTACGTCCCTGGGAATACTCACACTTCCGTGCCTTTATATCTTGCATTGCCTTGTTTTTATAAAACAAAACTATCACCTTTATTCAAGTCACCATCAAGTACATAATTATAACACTCGAAATAATCGTAACATAGTGCATGAATATCATAGACTTGCAAGGTCCAGAAGCGGCACGAACTACTACGGTATTACCCTCTTTAATGCTCTTCCCATCAGCATTAGAAACTTAAATGAACATGCCTTCAAACGAATAATTAAAGCGTACCTACTGAAACACGCTTTTTACTCCATTGAAGAGTTTCTGAGCAGCAACTTTGTTCCTGGTACCTAATCTTCTAATCTTCTATTGTATGTTATTTATATATAATTTTTATTTTTTACCAATGTATGTTAAGTGTGCTGTAGAGATGTTAAAGAACATCTTAATGATGGTTTTTTTTTTTTTAAATTTTAAATGTTGATTGTAAGAATATTTTAAAGTAAGTGTTTGTTCATTCACTGCTTGGAAATTTATTAGTATAGTTTAGTTTCTAAATTATTGTATTTGGAATATGAATGTTTTATATCTATTGACGTGTAAAATATAAAATAGACACTGTTGTTACTTTACTTTAAATCTTCCCTTTACTTGGTTGTAAAAGAGACAAAATATTTTATTAAATAAAACTTTCCAGACCATTACTCCTAGCGACATTTTTACTTTATACTAACAATAATTATTAGGTAGGTACCGAAACCAATTATCACCGACATCCTATAGTAGAAAATTCTCAAATGTAATTTAACACCTAATATTACTTTAACATTGCTGGTTTTGGACTTTTCTTTGACCATCGAGTAATGCTGACGCCTTTTTTGGAAAACTATATCGTTTTTTCGAGTTTTGGCGCCTGGAGAAGATATACGAGTATTTTTACCCGGTCGGTAATAATTTTTAGAATAATTATAAATGTCGCTGGGAATAATGTTTTATTTGTTAAAGTTTTGTCTTATTAAGTTTGTCTCTTTTAAAACAAGCAAAAAGGGAGATTATTAGTGTTAAGTTGTTAAGCAATTAGGAAATCACTCGGCTTAAAAAATCTTAAACAATGAAAACATTTCTCGAACAGCCAGAAATAGTAACGAGCGGAAATAAATGCATGTTGGAAGAGCAAACGGAGGACATTTTAAGCATATGCCCTATTAAAAGGTAAATCAAGCCTTATATATTTATTTTTATTGAAACAATAGGTCCGTTAATAAACTTCCTTAGGAACAAAATAAATTTGGCAGACCTGTTTACAATTTCGTTGACCTTATCGCATGTCAAAGCCGCTTACAGTTGTTTTTAAAGGAAAACACCAAAAAGTCAGTGGCTGGTTTGCATTTTGACCATAAAGTTTTAGGGTAGATTATCTCAGTAATTAATGGTGGTTCGCCATTTTATTTTTTTATTTCATTTAATTTAACACAAGGATTTAAAGGTTTTAATATATTAAAGTATTTCCATAACACCCTGTATAGTCTTGAAAATATTGACAAGAATTTAAAAAACAGAGCTAAATATTTTTAGCAATAATTAAGTTTTAACACATTTTCCACCTTAAAATTATATGGTAAAATGAGCTTAAAATGCTATAAAGCAAAGATACATTTATGTTTTATTATTTTACCATGCCAAGAACAGAGATATTATATTTATTTTATTGAAAAAGTTTTAAAATTCCTACCAATAACTTTTAAAGACAGGTACTTAAATTTTATTTCATGTTAAAAGTTCATTAAAGGCGTTCTTTAAAGCCACGTCTAAAATTTAACGACAAATTATAAATAATCTTACAAACTTCGAAACTTTTTGGTATAAATACGCTCACAACGATTTTGCAATTATATTTTAATGTTTTAATGCTTAAATAAGTATTCAGTTGGTTAAAATTAAGGAATGAATGCTAAAATCCAAACATTTGTTTGATAAAAATATATATGATAATGGGTTGGCAAAATGTTAGTGAATGGGAAATTCAGATTAAACGCCCTCTTTTTTAACCCTTTTTGTAAATTTTTATAATTTATTAAATAAATGCAATAAAAAACTTTACAACTTGCGTGCAAGTGTGTTTTAGTGGTGGTCATCGTTGATCTCATTAAAAATTCTGCATTAAAGAAAAATGCACAAAGTCGGACCTGCATATCAGCAATTCAAGTTTAAGTTGCAAGAACTGAACGTAATTTAATTGCAGTAACTAAGTATACTGTATAACTATAAAACAGATAAAATGCGTGTAATAATTTTATGAATAATTATAAATGTCGCTGGAATAATGTTTTATATTTTTACAAAGTTTTGTCTTATTAAGTTTTGGTCTCCTTTTAAAACAAGTAAAAAGGGGAGATTATTAGTGTTAAGTTGTTAAGCAACTAGGAAATCACTGGCTTAAAAAATCTTAAACAATGAAAACATTTTCTCGAACAGCGAGAAATAGTAACGAGCGGAAATAAATACATGTTGAAGAGCATACGGAGGACATTTTAAGCATATGCCCTATTAAAGGTAAATCAAGCCTTATTTATTTATTTTTATTGAAACAATAGGTCCGTAAATAAATCGTAGAACAATAAATTTGGACCGTTACAATTCGTTGACCTTATCGCATGTCAAAGCCGCTTACAGCTGTTTTTAAAGGAGAAAACACCAAAAAGTCAGTGGCTGGTTTGCATTTTGACCATAAAGTTTTAGGGTACATTATCTCAGTAATTAATGGTGGTCCGTCATTTTTATTTTTTTTAATTTCATTTAATTTAACACAAGGATTTAAAGGTTTTATATATATTAAAGTATTTCCATAACACCCTGTATAGTCTTGAAAATATTGACAAGAATTTAAAAACAGAGCTAAATATTTTTAGCAATAATTAAGTTTTAACACATTTTCCACCTTAAAATTATATGGTAAAATGAGCTTAAAATGCTATAAAGCAAAGATACATTTATGTTTTATTATTTTACCATGCCAAGAACAGAGATATTATATTTATTTTATTGAAAAAGTTTTAAAATTCCTACCTAATAACTTTTAAAGACAGGTACTTAAATTTTATTTCATGTTAAAAGTTCATTAAAGGCGTTCTTTAAAGCCACGTCTAAAATTTAACGACAAATTATAAATAATCTTACAAACTTCGAAACTTTTTGGTATAAATACGCTCACAACGATTTTGCAATTATATTTTAATGTTTTAATGCTTAAATAGTATTCAGTTGGTTAAAATTAAGGAATGAATGCTAAAATCCAAACATTTGTTTGATAAAAATATATATGATAATGGGTTGGCAAAATGTTAGTGAATGGCAAATTCAGATTAAACGCCCTTCTTTTTTAACCCTTTTTGTAAATTTTATAATTTATTAAATAAATGCAATAAAAACTTTACAACCTGCGTGCAAGTGTGTTTTAGTGGTGGTCATCGTTGATCTCATTAAAAATTCTGCATTAAAGAAAAATCTAATACTAAATAAGGTTTATTTCTAACTGAATGGAAATGATACAAAATGCAAAGATAAACATTCATACATTTTTTGTGTTCTCAACATACTATCATTTTTTTATTATTCGATAAAGGCAAAGGTACAATATCCAACACCTTTCCCCTTAAGTGAACAATATTACATAATTACCTTATTCTAAAATAAAAAAGTAATTTAAACAAAATGTAAACTAAACGTCCCTAAACACCTACCACTAAACGATCTGGAGGCTTAATCTGACTACGCCGCCTAAGATTTTTTTGTTCAGAACAAATATTTTCACCAACCTCCAGACATTTACGATTATTAATATCTAAACAATTTTCATTAACGTTATCTAATTCTAAACGTGGTAGAATAGAAACGACTTCAGAATTTTGATTTCTAGGTACTTCGGAATAATATGGTTTTAACTGATCTATATGTCGTTTCCACTCTAACTCGTCGTCAGTACTAATTGAAAATGTTTTTTTACCTAACACCTTTTTTATCGTCCCCGCACACCACTGCTCCTTTCTTTGACGGTAATCACGGGCCCAAACACGATCATTTAAATTAAAAGTACGATCTTTGTTAGATTTATAATTTTTTCTTTGACAGTCCTGCTTATACTCTACTATATCAGCTGTTGAGGGTAAAAGTAAGTCAAATTTTGTTCTAAGGTTATGACCTAATGGAAGCTTAGCAGGTGATTCCCCTGTAGTGGTGTGTGGAGTATTTCTATATTGCAACAAAAACCGATTAATTACTAAATGAATATCAACATTAGAATTTTTGTATCTCGCTTTTAGAATAGCATTCTTCATTATCTTTACCGCTCTTTCTCCAAGACCATTTGTACAAGGATGGTAAGGAGCGCCTGTTATATGTTTTATCCCACAGACATTTAAAAAGTCTGAAACTCCTCTGAAGTAAAGGTTTTGGCATTATCGGTGCAAATTTTGTGTGGTATTCCAAATCTCGCGAAAAGTTCTCTAAATATTTTAATAGTAGTTGTTGCCAACAAGTTTGGCACTATGAAACATTCGAGCCACTTGGACGTTGCATCCTGAATTACCAAAAAAACTTGTCAAAAACAGGTCCAAAAAAGTCTGCATGTAAACGGGTCCAAGGTTGTCTTGGCCAATCCCAGGTTGTCAGAGGAGTTTTGGAGGGATTGCTAGAGTAAATTATACAAAGATTTGCAATTTTGTGATAATTTTTCAATTTGTGCATCTAATAAAGGCCACCAAACGTATGACCTAGCTAGCAATTTCATTTTAACTACGCCCATGTGCGTACTGTGCAATTCCTCCAAAACATAGTTTCTGTATTTTTCAGGTATAATTAATCTATATCCCCACATTAAACAATTTTGTTCAACAGTAATCTCATTTTTTCTAAGGAAATATGGTTTAAAAACCGGTTCAGGACACGAATTCGGCCAACCATTCCGTACATAAAAATTATTTTACTAAGAATACGGTCTTTCGCCGTTTCTTTTTTAATTTCTGAAAAATTTACCGGTATATTTGATTCTTGCAATAAATTTAAATATGAATAACTAGGATCAATTTTAAAAAATAAAATTTTGTTACCTATTTCTGTGTTATTTTTTTGTGGTAACCGTGATAAACAATCTGCAAAATTCTTTTCTGAATTTACAAATTTTATTTCGTAGTTAAATGCAGATAAAATGTATGACCACCTTTGTAAACGGCTTGCAGCAAACAATGGAATTCCTTTTTATCGCCAAAAATTGTTAACAATGGTTTGTGATCAGTGACCAAAATAAATTTTTGGCAATAAAGGTACTGAAAAAATTTTTTGACACCAAAAATTATAGCTGCAGCCTCCTTTTCTATTTGAGAATATGTGAGCTCGGCTTGATTCAACAAACGAGAGGCAAATGCTATAGGTTTCTCGGAGTTATCCGGAAAAATATGGCTTAAGGTTGCACCTAGAGCAAAACTAGAAGCATCAACTGTTAGCTTAATTTTCTGTTTTGGATCAAAGTGAGCAAGAACTCTCGAGGAAAGCAAAATATTTTTAGCTTTTTCAAAACTATTTGCGCACTCTGGTGTCCAGCACCATTTTGCGTCTTTTTTAATAACCGATATAATGGTTTTAAAACATCGGATGCGTTTGGTATAAAACGACAATAAAAGTTTATCATGCCTAAAAATGATTTTAATTCGGTTACCGTTTTAGGTACTTGAACGTTTTTAATCGCTAAAACTCTTTCATTAGACGTGTGAAGACCGTTTTTATCTATTTCGTGTCCTAAATACTTAACGGATTTTTGAAAAAACTACATTTTTCCTTTCTTACTTTTAACCCACATTCATGCAATCTTTTAAACACTTTATCTAAACGCTCGATATGTTCTTTGTCATTCTTTCCAGTAACTAAAATATCGTCAATAAAACAAGCTACTCCTTCCATTTGAAACATTTGCTCCATTATTTGCTGAAAAATAGCGGGTGTGGTTTTAATGCCATACGGCAATCGTGTATATGAAAAAAGACCTTTATGAGTTGAGATGGTGACAAGTTTACGTGATTCCTCATTTAAAATAATTTGCTGGTATGCATCTGATAAATCTATTTTTGAAAACTTATCACCACCTTGTAACTTGAAAAATAAGTATTCTATACGGGGTAAAGGAAAATGCTGATCTAAAAGCTGAGGATTAATAGTTATTTTAAAGTCACCGCATATACGGATATTGCCATTTGACTTCAAAACGGGCACTATAGGGGTAGCCCAATCTGAGAACTCTGTAGGCACTAAAACACCTTTATTAACTAAGCTATTTATTTCGTTCTCGATTTGAGGTTTAAGAGCGAATGGCACTGGCCTAGCTTTGTAAAATTTTGGGGCTGCACCCTCTTTTAATGGAAGCGAGACTTTAAATTTGTTGAAAGCTCCCAGTTTATCATCAAAGGTGCACTCATATTTATGTAACAATTGAGCTATAATGGAAGGATTATTTTTAATCATTGTGTTACCAACAAAATTTTGATTAACAACCTTAGACGTTTTAATTTGAAAACTACTCTCACCATAATTTAATTTGGTTATCCCTAAATTTAACATGTTTAACCCATTCCGGCCAATTAACGGTGGTCCACCGTTTTTTATAACATATGTTTTTAAAATAAAACATTTCTTTTCAAAAATTATATTTAAATTAAGATAACCTAAAGGTTGAAAAGTAATGCCTACATAGTCTCTTAAAGCTAAATCATTTTCGTACATTTTTCTGTCTTTAAAGTGTTTTAAGTACAATTTTTCCGAAATGGCGCTATGCGCAAACCCGAATCTGCCTCAAAACTTATAGGAATATTTTCTACTATTAAATTTACATAAGTTGGTTTTATATTACCCATACTATCAATGTCACACAAATTTAAGTCTCTAATATTACCCATAAAATCAGACCTGTCACTATCTGAATCCTGGTTAGAAGTATTATCTGTTAAAAATTATTTGAAAAACGCTTGCATTGGGGCGCTAAATGCCCTTTTATGCCACATTTATGACATTTATAATTTTTAAAAGCACACTCGCGAGCTAAATGATTATTTCGGCCACAAACATAGCACTTACTTGATTGTTGCTGACTTGTTTTTATACCTGAACCGCCTGCTCGCTGTTCAGCGCCTCCTCTGCGGCCATCTCTTGCCCCGGAACGTTCACTAAATTGGTTTTCCACTGTGGTCCTCGGTTTGCGTGATCTTGAAAATTTAAAGGTTCACTTTTCACCACAACACCTAAACTTTCTCTTACACTATGTTCCTTTAAAGCAGACTCCTTGGATAAGGCCACTTTAACAACATTTTTAAAAGACACGGACGTAGCGTTTTCTTCAAAAATGCGATCCATAATTTTCTCATCGTTAATACCAATAACGAAAACGTCTCGCATTACCACTGGTAATTCAGCTCCAAAACCACAGGTTGATGCCAATGCTTTAACTTTTGCTTCCCATTCTGATACTGATTCATTTTGCATGCGTTTACTCGTATAAAATTTAAGTCTCTCTGCAAAAATATGACTTTACAGGCGAAAAATGGTCACTTAGTAATGAAACCAGTTCATTATAGGTTTTATCTTCGGGTAAATGAGGTACACAAAGATTTCTGACCAAAATATAACATTCTTCAGACAAGGTATTTAATAAAATAGCCTTTTTTCTGTCCGAGTCACTTATATTATTAGTAATAAAAAACTTGTTTAATTCTCTCGCTAAAAACTGCGAAGTTCGAAATTTTAGGGTCAAAATGGCTTAGTGATCCTAATAATCCCACAAATTCGGTTTTAGGTTCCGTCAGCGGAGCCATTTTGCAAAATTTCACTATTACCGATTTTACACGCCACGTAAATATGTATAACTTTCTAATACTACTAATGTGAGTTTCGAAAACCTCGTCGCCAATTGTTATGTATTAGGATTATTATTTTGAATAAGCCTAACAAATAAAACACGCACGTACTAATACTAAATAAGGTTTATTTCTAACTGAATGGAAATGATACAAAATGCAAAGATAAACATTCATACATTTTTTGTGTTCTCAACATACTATCATTTTTTATTATTCGATAAAGGCAAAGGTACAATATCCAACAG